>NMRB01004913.1:0-13966 GCA_002633025.1 Notospermus geniculatus
TTTCTTGTTGCCTGCTTTGTGTGAAACTTGATACTAGACTGTTACATTTTTCACGCAATTACAACAGAACGGGAATAGATGTGGGTGGTCCCGTCTTTCGCCACGTCTTTGCGCCGTTCCACTCCCTCGGACGGTAGCGAAACGACAAGCCCGTGTAGCGAAATGACCAAACAATGTAGCGAAACGACCAAACCCGTGTAGCGAAACGATCAGATACCGTATTGACCAATCAAATCAGCGCTAGCATGTTGGTTTAGGCCCACTACTGCACTGCTGATAATTGAACGTCCTCCCACTGGTAGTTACAATA
This sequence comes from Notospermus geniculatus, assembly GCA_002633025.1. NCBI lineage: Eukaryota > Metazoa > Nemertea > Pilidiophora > Heteronemertea > Lineidae > Notospermus > Notospermus geniculatus. The sequence continues at coordinate 311 of NMRB01004913.1, forward strand.
AGTACACTTATGAAATAACAAAAGGAAATATCATTTGGTTCGCGGACCAACTTTTTAGGTGCAATGTGTATTATTTTATTAATTTTAATACAGGCTTCTGTCATTCCAGCTTTATATTGGATGTTGGCAGAAAATTGATGTATTCTTTTACTACTTGCTGCCGGGAGGGCCAACAATAATTGTAGTATCCATTTCGATTTGCTTTACGTCATTACGGAGACGCAAAATGAGATGAATGCGAAGCCCATGAGCCCAAGAAAATGTCAGGCCTGAATTAGGATTTATACAGACGCATTCAAGCGTTGAACGGGTTTGAAACAGCTTGTTGTGGTATGTATTGTGTCTTGTAAGTGGCACATTTGTTGTCAAATGTAATTGCTCCACAGACATTGTCCTGTGGCAGAATATCATCGAATCATTTTCAGCATGTTCAGGCCTCCAACAACAACCAGCCAGGCGATGACCAGCACTAGCAGGAGGATCGCCTATCCGCTATCGGCGTCGCGCATCATCATCATGATCATGCATTGGCAATGCGATCACTTGCATAATCATTCATAAAGAGAGTCGCAGCATCAAGGCCTAGGGTAGGCTAGACCATGTCCATTTCAGACTACAGTAAATAGTTGCACAGCGTTCATGGGGAGGGAAAAATATAGTTAATTAGGCCTAGGCAATAGCAAGGGTAGCTAGGCCTACTACCTGTAATAATGCAGAGTACTGAATAAACAGTGAGGACTCAAGCTCCCGATCGGGAGAAATAGAAAATTCACCACATTCGGAGAATTCTCCCAATCGGGAGAAAATTTTCCAGTCCCGTGGTCACGTGACCGCTAATTTGCAGACGCTCTATCGTCATGACAGTTTGTCATAGAAGAAATGTGGGGTATAGAATCGACAACAATCGTCATGAAAACCATGCCATCCTTCGCCTTCGGCTCAGACCGCAGATTACACCAGAAACAACAATCTTTGGTGCCATAAAGTGAAAATTCCCGACCAAAAATTAAATTTACATGGATTTTCATCGGGTTTTTTGCAAAATGTGCCTTGCTTCCCCCACTTCCGTTTTAGCAAATTGTGCGCATGCGCAAATGAGCAGATACTTGCGCAAATGGTTCTAAAGAAAATTGTTCTCCTGATTGGGAGAATTTCTCTACTTTGGGGTAAAAAAACTTCTCCTGATGAGGAGAATTCTCCAGAAGTGGGGAATTTCTCCATTTCGGGAGCTTGAGTCCTCACTGATAAANCCTGGGAGTGACTTGACCGAGATTGCTCAAAACACTGATATGTACCTCCCTCTGTCATTAGACTATTATGTCCAACCCGGTGAGCACATGGTCCATGGACCATTTCATTAAAGGTGCAATAATGACAAACTGTGGCAGGTTCGTTACTTTTGTCGCACTTTGACCTCTGTGACCTTGAAAAGTACGGTAGAAAAAACCCGCAGATCCTCAATCAATATCCAATACCAATATCAGGATAAAAGATTTTTTCTTTTTTATGGTACAGGCTGTACATGTACCGATAGTTCTGAATGTAAAGTGTTGGATGGTTCACCTCCATGCCTTGCTCCATGCCTGATACAGAAGGCTGCAATGACTGCACGACAATGCATGTGTGCAGCAGAAATTGGTAGTGTAAACATTCTTAGCTACAGACACATGCCGACCCAGTTTTAGTATATCATTTGTCACTGTGTACCATTCCAATTACTGGAGCTGTCTGTCACTTGCTCAAGCTGAGCTCTGTCACTGCATTATATGCTGGTCTGTAGTCAGCACATCATCATAATTCCAGTGAGTGTAACCTGGAGAATGATACCTACTTGTTCTTTTATAGGATTCATTCATCAATCTCTCTAATTCCTGGGATGGAGAAGTATTCCTATTCCCATTGCCAGCCTCTGTCATGTGTCTGTAGTGGCAATTGTTTTAATCAGAGTTTCTGTACCTACTGTAAATTGTAATTTGGTTTGTTTGTCCAAAATCGTGGAGAATTTCTTTATTTAAGATTATGAAGAAGCCTAATTCTTGTGAGTCTTAAAAGAGAGGATTGACTTTAAAACAACTTCATCTGGTTGTTGGCAGGCCAGTGGCCATGATGCATAAAACATCTTAAGTGTAAAATTTCCCGTATCTTTTGTTTGGAACAATAGTTTAAGGGAAATTTTACACTTAAGATGTTTTATGCATACGACCCCTGAACACTTGACATTCTTTCCACATGTCTAACTGTCTGTGATGACAATGCATTTGCCATTTATACGATAACTGTGTTGATATGCCCAATTTGGAGACGATCCAGTCATTACTTCAGGAGTTATTGCACTTTTTGTGTTTTTGGTTTTGGCCATCTGGAGGCCAAGCCAAGAATCGAATCGGACCGAAACTTGGTGTCATAGGTCATCTGACCCAGGGGTATATATGTACCAAGTTTCAGATCAATAGCTCCAGCGGTTACGAAACGTGCCCTGCTAACGTACGACGGACACCGCAGGACGGTAAAAGCTCACGAGTGAGCTAAAAATGGCAGCCAATACTGGTCCTACAAAACAACCCACGACTGCAGCACACAGGCTGGCAGGATCAGGTAGCCTACTAGTCTTAAACAATCGCCGATTGATCCAACTTGCTCAGCAATGTGGGACACGTCTTCATCCCTTATTTTTGTGAACAGTTACCAATGTTAAGCAGTCATTTGTGCCATAACTTGACACTCATTCGGTTCATCATTACAAGTTTAATGCAGTGAAACAGGAAATATTCACGAATATCGTGAGAGGGCCAAACTTACAAAAAGACCCTGTTGCGAAAAATATGATGTCTGGTTGGAAAGATCATATCTGTGATTATTAATATTAGTTGAATATGGACATTTTATTATACTAGAATTCTGTTGATGTTTTCAAAGTGGAAGCCGACATGGTTTAGCATTGATTACTTTTTCTTTGGTGGCAATGCTGAAGTGGAATTTTGACTTAGAATAATCACACTGTGGCGCCTCGGCATTGTGTTTTATTGTGCAATTACTTTGCGAGTTCGAAGGCGCTGACATTTTGTTTTTGATTGAATGAATCTAATGTCCCAAGGATGGGCGTCGGTAGCTGCACCTTAATCTAGTTTGATAATAAAGTTATACTTTTTTTGAAAAAAAGCATTATGAAAAAATAGTGCCAATGGCACAGTGCCTGCTTGGTTAATTTGGAATCGTACCGCCTAGATCTTGAGGCCATACATTTGCAATACGAAAAAATATTCCGTCAAAAACTGAAGATGCTAGGAGTCCACCCAAAGGCGGAAATCATTAGTGAAAAAAATAGCCGTTTTTAATTTTTCACCCAAAGGCCCCTAGTGGCCAAAGTTGAAACCGTAGTGCGTCCAAAATCGAACTTGGCCCAGATCTTGGGGCCATATATACACATATGCAATATGAAAATGATCCGTCAAAAACTACAGACGCTAGAGTGCAGACAAGGCAAAGCCCAAATATCGGGCAGTTTTTCGTTATTGACCTATTTTCCCATCAAAATTAGGTTAAATCAAATCCCGTTATATATATGATGTAACATGATTAGATGTACCTACGGTTCAAATTTGAGCATTCTAGCACAAAGCTTTTGCTAAGGAGCACAGTATTGCCACTTTTTCTCGACAGCCGGCGCCACTGCCCCACTCTCCAACCCAAGGGTCTGACTACGTCTCGGCGAATGACCCGATTTACTGCGTACATTTTGTAATGCATTTTTGTAGTTTGTCTTACTGCCGCTTGGTTGCTCCCTCTACGTCGGCAGTCAAATAATGCATTTGAGATCCAATACCAATAGGAGCCACGGTGGTGTAGTGGTTCGGGCCTCCGACTAGCGGTCAGAGGATCCCGGGTTCGAATCCCGCTGCTGGCGTGAGACTTTGGGCAGGTCTCTTTGCCTTACTGGCCTCTCTCCACCCAGGTGTATAAATGGGTACCGGTCGGAAATGCTCAGATTGTATGAGCTGAATGAGCAGCTCATCTGAGTTCTACTGAAAGGTTTCAGGATAGACTGGGGTTAAAGTGTGAAGTCGGATGACACCTCTACCGTGGTTGATATCAGACTATAAACCCAAACTTTAACTTTTAATACCGTGCTCCTTTAAAATAGCCATTTTTCATTTTTCACAAAACGCCCCCTGGTGGCCACATTAGGGACACACACCGCATGAGCTACTGCAAAATCTTGTCCGCAGTCAGGTGTACTTCACTGCGGACAGAAATTAGGTCATCCAGGTGTGCTGTGTGTATTTATATATCATGGTATGCAGGGCTGGCCTAATACATTAGTTTCGCAGTAGCTCACGCGGACTGTGCCCCTTATGATAATAGGAATTGCAGCAAGCCCAAAATCGAACTTGGCCTAGTCGAATTGAGGCGAACTGTGAAACATATGGGCGAAGCCCCACTAGTACCATTATCGCCCGCAAGGACCGCCCCTGATCATCTCATACCACTATACTATATAGAAATTCCAGCTGTGGAGCTACAGAACAAACCAGACCATCTATTGACGAGCGGTAAACAGTCAAAGGTCGGCTATCGATCGAAAACAACCATAACTTTTTTACAGCCCCTCAGCTACTCTGGTTAATTAGTAATTCGCGATTTTAATTACGATTTAGTTCTATCAATCTCCAATAGATGGCAGAACAGCGTAGTGTTACTTATGAGCCGCCAGGAGGCCACTACGAAGGTGCAGGTCACGGTCATCAGGTCACATGTCCAACGACACAGTACGGTCGTGGTGGTATACGGTAAAAAAGGTACAGGTAAAAAAGGTATAGGTAAAAAAGGTACGGTAAAAAAGGTACTGGTAAAAAAGGTACTAGGTAATAAAGGTACTAGTTAAAAAGGTACAAGTAAAAAAGGTACTAGGTAAAAAAGGTACTAGGTAATAAAGGTACTAGGTAAAAAAGGTACAGGTAAAAAGGATACTAGGTAAAAAAGGTACAAGGTTAAATTTTGTATTGAATTTGCAAGCATGCTGCATTGGATCATCCAGAACTTTGCAAATTGGATACCTTTGTCATCATACCCGTATCCGATACCTCATCCGATACGGGCATTTTTTCTACAGCCCAAATCACGGCGCCTGACTCTCATACCCCCTTATTCTTGTTGCCTTCCAAATATTCAACCTTCGAATTGCTTTTTATTTTGATAACTAATGATATTGTGAAAACTAAGTTAAAGAAAACGTTATATGGGGGATGTGGATTGTAAGTGTTCAAACGGCTGAGGGTGATGAGTATGACTCTGAAGGTTGGTCAGAATAGGAGAGTCAAGAGGTGCCCCCCACCCCCACCTGAGTACCCAGGAGGGGAAGGGTCTGACTACAAAACACAGAATAGTTATGTGAAACTTGTAAAATGACTTTATTTATTACTGTATAACAATAAAACTAATAATAAAAACATTGATACGGTTTCCGATGCGCCTTTTTAAACAGAATTTGCAAAGTTCTGGATAATCCAATGCATCTAGCAAATTCAAGACAAAATTTCATCTTGTACCTTTTTTACCTAATTCCTTTTTTTCTGTACCTTTTTTACCTAGTACCTTTATTACCTAGTACCTTTTTTACCTAGTACCTTTTTTACCTATACCTTTTTTACCTAGTACCTTTATTACCTAGTACCTTTTTTACCCATACCTTTTTTACCGTACCTTTTTTACCTATACCTTTTTTACCTGTACCTTTTTTACCTACATTCGGTCGTGGTATGGCATTTTTCTGGACCAACTGGCACATGTACTGGGTAAGAACTGCTGAAGGGGTTATTGTCGTCCTGGGTACACATAAAGTGTACCCAGGTTCGATGTCGTCAAGTGAAATTGTACCCTGGGTCCACTTTCTTTTTACAAACTGTACCCAGGTTCTGATTTAGAGACCTAGGGACGAGCTCATTCTCAAGATTTCGTCGGATACGTGAATTAGCGTATGTTGGTCCCAGGATCCTGTTGCTATGACCTTGGAGGAATTATACTGACAGGAGGAACAGCGAGCTAATTGCCCCTCTATAATCCCTTTTTCACACCTCCCCAAACAATGGAACACACAGGCCNTGTCGTCAAGTGAAACTGTACCCTGGGTCCACTTTCGTGTTACAAACTGTACCCAGGTTCTGATTTAGAGACCTAGGGACGAGCTCATTCTCAAGATTTCGTGGGATACGTGAATTAGCGTATGTTGGTTCCAGGATCCTGTTGCTATGACCTTGGAGGAATTATACTGACAGGAGGAACAGCGAGCTAATTGCCCCTCTATAATCCCTTTTTCACACCTCCCCAAACAATGGAACACAAAGGCCCGCAGTGTTTGCCCAGCAAGCTATGACACCCATGATCAAACAAACCCATCATGGCCATGCACAATGGCACATGCACATGTAGGCCTACATGGAAATGACACGTTTTCTTGTCTACATGTAGCTGGCGAGTTGATTAACTTTCTCTGTAACCATCCGAGGTTGAAAACTGTCCAGCTAGTCAAAATTAAAATTCTTCCAACTTCTCTTCTTTAGCTTTTTGCAGGGCCAACTTGCAGTGCACAATATCAAGTGACTTCACCGAGAACAACCTCGCCCCGAGGTCTCTAAATCAGAACCTGGGTACAGTTTGTAACAAGAAAGTGGACCCAGGGTACAATTTCACTTGACGACATCGAACCTGGGTACACTTTATGTGTACCCAGGACGACAATAACCCCTTCAGCGTCACTGTCACCGGTCACTGTGCCTGTGGCTGTGGTCTGTGTGCATGGTAGGCCCCTATCATCGTCGCCCATCACCATCATCACTGTAGCTGGGCCTTAGGGTAGCCTAGTGTCATACTGAGTCTGAGACTAGACAGACTTAGACTAGGCCTATACACTGTCACAGAGCATAGAAGAGCTGTGTCTGTGCATGATGTACACTGCTATGCTATCAATGCATCACCATGTCACTGTGGTCTTTTTCTGGTGTCAACAACCAAGTCATATGCTAAATTACTGGATGCTTATTACCTCGTACTCAAAACCATCTTCCTTTTCTCGTTACAGGATGCAAATAACCAAAGTTTCCTAAAACAAATGCACCAAAAGATCCATCTTGATATTAACTTCCTAGGACTTGATGCTGTCAGAAAGTAATTTGCGAAAGAAGCAAGACATGAGAGACTGTCACAATCATACCATAATCACAGCTTCATGCAAGAAGATTTCTGTAATACGGTATTTCAAATCACAGAACACAATGAAAGGTGTCAATGACAATGAATGTGATTTGTGATAGCTACTGGTACCATGTCATATGTATCTAGCACCACCATCCTTGACACTGAGCAATGCAGACATCACCTTCAAACATTGTTCGCAACCTAAATCTTCTTCGACTGCACCAGCTTCCAGTTTGGTATTGCAATCACTAGTGTACTTGCAGTCAACATAGTCATGATGGGATACAGGAGCACTCAGGAGTTATGTCACAACATGTATGTTAGATGACCTATACATGTAACCGCAGGTTGATTATGAACAAAATAAAACATGCCTTTCTGGCTTTCAATAATAAAAATGTGCATCTTCTATTGAACTTTCTAATTCTAATGTTAGAAGTCTGTGACACCTTCATCCTGTCTATTACCTCGCCCATCAACCGAGCTTTCTACATTGCTGCTCGGTAATTCTCGATCAGTCAACTAGCTCCCAATTTCCAAGGGCGGTCTTCAAATTGACTGGTAAGTCAATTTCTAGTTCATATTTGTGACCCTCCACCACCAAACCAGTCACATGCCGCTCTTAGCTTGACAGGTTGCGACCAAGGACGGGTTGCATCAGCTATGCTCAAAGTTAAGTTTGAGGTTGACCTCAACTGAGTAATATGATTTGCAATTACAATTTGAGGTTGAGAATGACTTTAAGGCTCGCTTGAGAACAAAGTCGACGTTAGGTATGACTGGTGCAACCGGGCCTAAAAAATTTTGGTCACTTTCAATATTGTCTGCCTGTTATGAAATGTGAAATACTCTATTCCTCTTCTGGTGTCATCTGAGTTCATTGCGGCTCACCTTCTGAGCAACTTCCGACTGGTTTGGTGGTGGAGGGTCACATTTCACTGACGTTGGCTACTTCTGTGTAACGTAATGAAATGAACGTACTGATGTTTACCCGGTAGTTTCAGTGAGAAGACTTCTTAAAATTGGCTAAAAGTATTAACATCAGGGTTCCCTGGACTTCAAAATGTTCTGTCACTTTTGGATTTTTCAGTAGTCAATGCTCAATTTTCATGAAAATTCTGGTGGAAATTAAAAAATCTGCCAATTTGTCATAGTCAGCTCTTTTATTCTTCAATGACTAGAGTGAACACCGTGGCTGAGGGATCCCGGAACATGCATTGAAAATGTTATGGATTACATGTATATCAAAGAAGGGATAGACGATTCTCGAATTCACAGATCTGCGCACTTCCTCCGAAACTGCAACCACAACCTCGATCTGATACCAGCTGACGTGATGCAATCCATGATTAAGCAATGGTCGACTCTGACGCAACATCGTCGAAGTCACTGTCGTGGGGTTCTCTGCGTCATGTCATTCAGTTTCCGACTGAGGTTATACATGTACATGTAGTTGCGATTTCAGCAGAAGTGCACAGATCTTTCTCGTTTACGTCAATTTGAGAATTTTCTATTCTTTGGATTACCTGGCATGCCGGGCGTGAAACTTGTTGTCCCACTGTTTATTGTGCCTTTCACCTCCGTCTCCACTGATATGAAAATCAACATTGTTCTTTAGCATACCACAAAGCAAGAGGCTCAGCTCCTTCTTGGCAAGTTGGAATACTATCAAGGAAACAACAGTGAAGCCCTTTCCTATATTGATGATGCCCAAGTGGATCAAATATCTTTGGATGTAGTCTCAAGTCGTATGTTGAGGATTATTGCAGAATCCTATGCAATCAAAGGTACATGTAAAAATGTAAATTCACTGATTCATACATTGTGAGTGTTTTAAGCAGTTTTGCTGGATACCATAGATCTTTAACCACTGAGAAATTTGTAAGTTTCGTTAGAGATAGAAAGACCACTCGGCCTTCTACTCCGTCCGGGCTGACATCCTCTAAAGCACGGCGCACACCTACGACCAAAATCGTGCGACCACTGCCGACGAGACTGGTGACCATGGCCGACCACAGTTGCGACCGTTTCAATGAACCATCCGCAAACGACTGACGACTTCCGAAAGCGACTGAAGTCGCTGACTATTGTGGAATCACATCGGAATCGTTTGCGGATGAAAGTTTCATCGTTTTTGTATCGGTCGACTAGTTGCAAAGTCAGTCGGCCTTTGCGACCAAAAATTGAACATGTTGAATTTTTGGTCTCTTGATGCCATCGAAATTCTTTGGTCTCCGTTGGCAATTGAAACCGGTCTTTTATATCGCTCAGTGCAACAATCTCCTGCAAACAATGTGACGACCACTCAAGCGATCAGATATGAGACGAGATACTTTTAATCTGGCGATCGCAGTGGCTGGTCGCTTGGTGCAACGCAAGGCTCAAAATAAGCGGTATCGCATCGCAATTTGTGACAGAAAAATCAGAAAGTGCGATATGGCCAAGGAGGTACATTTGCAAAATTGCTACACATCGTTTTCAAGTAGAGACAGCTGTGGCTGGCCAGCAGCGGCTGTCGAGGAGTCAGTCAGTACATAGTTCATCGGCAACTAACAACACCAACCAAACCTCGCTTTCATGATTGTTACACAGAGTCACAGTATGTTCGCCATGCATGTGTAAGTGTTGTGTGCGAGGTTGACATCAACAGCCATGCAAGATGGCTTCTGCTGTTGAACATGTTCAATGGACAAAAAAGTTGCTACACAAAGTACCAAAATTGCGAATCAAGTGGAACCCTTGATTGGCAATTTTGCTACACTAGTAAAAAAATTTATATTGAGCCTTGCAACGATCTGCCGCAGAGTAGGCAACAAATCCTGCAAATCTCCAGTAATTCTAGCAGTCGGAAGCAAGGGTAGTCTCCTAAAAAATCGCACGAAAAATCGCAGGTGTGCGCCATGCTTTAGACGTATTAAGAAGGCTGTGATTTTCTTGATATATATTTCAGGCATGTGCTTGGAGAAGATACCCCTGACTTCAACCAGCAAGTTTAAAATGATGGAACGAGAGGAGAAGATCATACGGTGCTATGAGATTGCTGGTGATCTGTCAATCCTCAATCTCCAAGAGCTTGATAAAACTCAGAGGTCAACAGGCACATTAACATCTGCCAATGCTAACTCTCCAAATTCGAATGAACAAATTGGACCTATCTTAGAAGCAGCATTACAGAGGTCTCCAATACTCTATATTAAGGCTGGGTATGTTGTGATTTTTTGCTCACCGAAGCAACGTCATTGACGTCGTTTTAAGTGTTAACGTTGCGTCATGATAAAATGAGCTGTACATTTTTCTACAGAAATAATGAGATGAAGTCATTGCCATTAACGCCATCCTACATGTATGCCTTCATTTTAAAGAAAAAAGCACCGAAAAATGCAGAAATTTTCATCTGCTACAAGATGATGTAAATTTTGATGCCAGGCGACCGAAACAAAAGGGTTGTTTTCACGTCAGAAATAAATGGAAATAACGTTAGAAAAAAGAAAGTTCGGTCGCACTGCTCACAGCGCCACGTCATGACATCAGTGCCTTCGGTTCCCCATTACCCTGGCTATAGGACCGTCCATTAGGCCATTCCAATTTGATTGTTAGTTTAACGGATCTTTTTCATCAAAAGTGGCATGCTGCTGGCGAAAAAAAAAATAAAAATAAAATGAAGGAGTTGAACTGATAAACTTCACTGTGATGCACATCCGCATTGTTTGAATGACAATATTACCCGTCTCTTCATCAGCCATTGATCTACGGGGTTACCACCAGTTCACATTATGGGATCCCAGATTACCGGGCGCTGTGAGGCATGTGTGCCACCCAGCGTTTGCGACTTGAGAGACACTTACGCATGTTTTCCAAGCAAAAAAATGGTACTTTTATTTTTATTTTTTCACTGAGGGTGATTGAGTGGTGCGGGCACAAAAAAAGTATTTTTTAAACTGAAAACTGTGAATTGGAGATGCGGGTGAAATAAAAAAAATTTATTTCATTTTGGCAATTTGGGGTAGAGGGAAATCCGTTAAACTAACAATCAAATTGGTATGGCCTTAGAATTTTCTCTACGAATGGATGTTTCTTTTTACAGGCAACTGCCAAAAGCAGTGGGTAGATTCAGAGAACTCCTCCGAGCAGTGGAGGTTCGAACTACTGCTGGTCTCAGACAGGTAAGTTACTGTGAAATCACCTAGTGTCTGGGGATTGCAGAGGCAAAATTGGCCTTGAGCTGAAGGAGTGAAGATTGAGCTTTCATTAGCTCACCCGTGATACAGAGGTTTCCCCCTGACGTCACACGGCCGCCATACTGGCTGTCAAAATGAAGCCATGGAGGCTGCCATCTTGTTCTCGGTTCGAACATTCAGCGGCCTGTACAGACCACTGGGAGCATACAACTCAACAAATCACTTTACCTCTCACAGTTTCTGAGCATACATGTAAGTAGTTGGTCTGGTGTGAAAACCGTGTTGAAAACAAAGCGAATCGTCCATACGGCTTGCTGTAGAACAGTGTAGAAGAGGTCCGATGAATGCCGACAACGTACAAACCACGTCAAAAACGCTGTGTTGATGCTGTGACGTTGCATCATTTGACGGCCAATATGGCGGATATTTGGAGCTGTGACGTCACGTGGGAAACCTCTATAGTCATCATGTGGTGCCCATCATCCGTTGTAGTCTAGCAGGGCACGTTTTGTAACTGCTGGTCGTATTTACACCAATCTTGGTACATATGTGCGCCTTGGTCAAATGACCTCAAACACCAAGTTTCGGTTCAATTTGTTTCCTAGCTTGGCAACCAGACATGCTAAACCAAAAACTTTTATCATGCTGTTTCTAATTAACCGTTGGTCGGATCGTCACCAAATTTTTATTGCAGGTACATGTACAGTCATTGACATTAGTTTATCTACACCTACTACCTTGAATATTTCAAATACTACTGGGCCAATTTTAACACGGTTTGTACCACATGAAAGTATATAACCTTGGTCATATTTCTGCATCAAAATTTTGAAAATTTGGAAATATCATAATTATGTAATAGCTCATTAGAAAACCCCCTAAAAATCAACATTTTTATTACGGATTTTTTTTTTTACTTTTGTTGCAGTTTTGATAGAATGGAACTTTCTAAGGATTTTGGGCTTTGTTTCATCAAAATATCTCAAGTGGTTGCTGAGATATTTGAGATTATCAAAATTTTGATAGTTTGAGATTTTCGTGTTTTTCAGGAAATTTTGATGTCATTACCCCAGTTAAAGCTAACCTCACAATATGGGCTTACAAAATTTTGGAACTTTTTGCTTTAACTGGGCCGAGATATTCATACTTTCAAAATATCAAAATGTTGATATGCTAAACTCTTTAACTTAAGACAGCTGTAACTTCCAACCAGTTTACGCTGAAAGTTCCAAAACTTCATTCTCCTATGTTTCTGGGTGAGCTCTGTCTACTAATATCAAAATTTTTTGAAAAAATGGAAATTCTCAAAATATTGAAATTTTGATAATCTCAAATATCTCAGCAACCACTCGATATATTTTGACGAAACAGAGCTCAAAATCCTTAGAAACTTCCACTCTATCAACCCTGTAACAAAAGTCACAAAAAAATTCCATAATAAAAATGTTGATTTTTAGGGGGTTTTCTAATGAGGAATTACATAATTATGATATTTCCAAATTTCCAAAAGTTTGATGCAGAAATATGACCAAGGTTATATACTTTCATGTGGTACAAACCGTGTTAAAATTGGCCCAGTAGTATTTGAAATATTCAAGGTAGTAGTTGTAGATAAACTAATGTCAATGACTGTACATTGGATGAGGATACGTGACATATCACCCGGGTTATTGATTTGACCTAATTTTCAAGGTCACAGACGTCAAAGTTCGAAATTTCACTGTTGGGTAGCACTTTTCATTACTGCTGGGGCTATATGTGGTTTATATCACACCATAAACTAATAAAAGAAACTATAAACGTCTCACTGGTGATTTCAATATTCCCCGATTTGTCCTCTTCTAGCCCTCATAACTTTGTTCGTATTCAACGGATTCCACTGATTTAACTTGCATTGTAAAATAGATTATCTTGTCTATCATCGCCCTACGTTTCATTTCAATCGATCAACGCACTTAGACATAATACTAGTTTGAACCTGGTAATGATGTATCAAAAACCCCGCGCACGATGCAGCCAGAGGCAGACACAGTGCCTCTGGTTGGTACAGATGTCGCCACTGCCGATTGCCAGCTTGGAATTATTTCCTGGAATAAACGAAGTCATGATGCAAATTATTCCGGAAACACCGAAGGTAAACCTCGTGGTTGGCTTTTTGCCAAGTTAGCAGACAGCGACGTGCATGATCGACAGGAAATGGAGGAAGTCTCAAGTTTGCGCACGATCGGCACTATCCTGATGCAGCGGGTACCGGGTAGTTGAATTTCCGAAAATGACTTTGTGGTCT
>NMRB01004914.1:3451-27481 GCA_002633025.1 Notospermus geniculatus
GGAACGGTGCACGCTATTCGCGTATACAAGGAATCGCGCTTGCACGATTTTTCCTCTGCGTATACTGACCGTGGTCGGGAGAATAGGCATAGATTGGTCAGTTTACTCATTTCTAAATAATATTTTCGTTGATTTTCAGCATAAATATATTCCCGGCAATCAAAATCAAAGTAAATATTGGTATTCGCTGGTATATGATTGTGAAACAAAGTTCAGGTTCGATAATTCAGCAAAGCAAATATTTTACAGAGTGTCCCCAAAATACTAACACTTTCTCGGTCACTCGGGGATGGGTCCTGACACATCCTCTACATGACTTAGTACTTTTCGTCAATGCAAATCGAACGACCAAATTGCCTCTGTACATAGAAGTATACGGTATTCGGTATACTCTATACGGTATACGGTATACGGACACGGCGATTTATATATCTATATCTATATCATTACCGGCGTCGTAACCCTGTTGGATTTTTGCCGGAGGTATGGAGTCCACGACAGGCTACTGTCCACCTGTGTGGGGTCTTTTACTTGCCCTGGCATAGACACTCAGGTACAAGGGACCACGGCTTTTAGTCCCATCCGACGGACCCTGCATTAATGTTTCACAACTTTTTGTACATGCCTTCGCCCGGAGTCGAACCCGCGCCGACCCATTGCACAGTTGGTAGTCAAGCGCGCTAACCGCTCGACCACCGGGCTTAGACGATATACGCTGGGCTGAACTTGGTAAATAATTGGTCGTTCGATTTGCATTGACGGAAAGTACTAAGTCATGTAGAGGATGTGCCAGGACATTTTTTACACCCAGCCCCCGAGTGATCGAGAAAGGGTTAGCTTTTTAGAGACACTCTGTAAAATATTTGCTTTGCTGAATTATCGAACCTGAACTTTGTTTCACAATCAGATACTACACAGAAAAAAGAAATCAACTCGAGTGGAGACTCAGATCTCACTATAGGGACAAAATGGTTCGAAATACTTTTCGACTCAAAATGAAACAGAAAATATTCCGGCCCGAGACAATGACACCTCAATCTGAGTTGAGTGATCTCAGAATGAGACTGTCAGGATCTCGGCCCAAAATATTTTCTCTCAGATCGAGACTGTCAGTGTCTCAACCTGAAATATTTTCTCTCGGAACGAGATGTCAGTCTCTCGGCCCAAAATATTTTCCGTTTCATTTTGAGACAAAAGGTATTTCGAACCATTTTGTCCCCATAGTGAGACTTTGAGTCTCCACTCGAGTTGATTTCTTTTTTTCTGTGAAGTGAATACCAACATTTACTTTGATTTTGATCGCCGGGAATGTATTTCTGCCGAAAACCAACGAAAAATATTATTTAGAAATGAGTAAACTGACTAATCTATGCCTATTCTCCCGACCACGGGCACTATATGAAGAGAAAAAAATCGTGCAAGCGCGATTCCTTGTATACGTGAATAGCGTGCACCGTTCCTCGTATAGGGCTATGTAACCGGCTCATTGAAATACACTTGTTCGTTTTCTAGTATACGCGTGCATTACGAAACGTGCACCAAATACCGAATACCGTATACTTCTATGTACAGGAAGCCTAACAGGCAGAAACTTACATCAAACTTCAACTTGGCCACTGTCCTAATATTTCTGTCCACCAGTGTACATGTATTGCGTACTTCCTTGTTCAACCATAGTCACTTCCTCTCCATTCAATTAGCCCGTTTATGGACGCCATGCAATTTGATATCATATCGCTGAAAAAAATGCGGAGGAATTTTTGAGATTTTGTTGTTAGGGTGTGATGAAATATATCCTGTTGTGCATAGAAAATGAGGTGGGAAGCACTAAAACGAACATAGCCTAATCGATCAAAGAGCATGTCATTGAGGAGTTGGTTCTCATCTGCCAAACTGTGAATACAGGTATGTGACGTTTTTTTTCATCAGTTGACTTGGCTGATATTTAGCTTCGAGGGGCACGACGGCAAGCATTCTCAGATTCTGAAATGGGCGCAATCACATTATGGTATAGTTGCTTAAAATAGGCCTACGTCTGCCGACGCTAGTATTAGGGAGGTTGAGATCAGCGACTTATCACGGATCCTTATACGTACACGAATCGAAATGTAGGCCTACACAAAATTTGCCCTCGTTGTACAGAATTCTATCCGTATACGTATAAGAATCCGTGATAAGTCGCTGATCTCAACCTCCCTATTATTGACCCTGGTAAGTACGGAGGAGGCCATCACAAGCAAGCTACTCATGTTCCTCACTTAGATTGGGTCTTTTACTTGCCCTTGCGAAGCACAAGGTACAAGGCACCATACTGTCCAACTAACATGGCCTAGAACTCTGTAATGGTAAAAGGCATTGCATACCTGTCTGTTAGGCACTGTTAGTGCTATCGGTGTTTCGATTCGGTTGGCCCTGGTGTTTACAAAGGATAGGCATTGTCATGATTGTGGAAAGTACACTGTAAAGCAAGGTTCATTGGCACACGGATTTTGTCCGACTCACGTCCAAGAAAACACATTTGGTTACTAAACACCTAAAAAGTGTTTTAAAAGTGTTACAGTGCAATAAACGTGTAAATATGTTTTACTCCAAAACACTTTTACATGTTTTCCCAAAAGTGTTCCAAAACATCAGGCGTTTTTTCCCAAAGATGCTCCAACATCACGCTGAAAAGGAATAAAGAAGTGTCAATTTACGAAATTTGAATGTTGGATTTAAAACAAAAATTTACAAATGTAACACATGTCAAAATTGCAAAAGCACGCCATCCCGGCCTGTTACAGTTCTTAAAGTAATGTTTAATAGCAACTGTCACTTCCATCATGTCCATTTGACCAACTGGTCTATACCCATGAAAAGAACATAACTTGGAGGAATTACTCCAAGACCACAACAAAAGTCATCTTCGAACCGTCTCAGTCCTTGAGTACATTTACTCTGTCATCTAAAGGCTGTAGCACATTGGATGCCCCGATTGTACTATTATTTTGCTTGATTACCAGGATTTGGATGGATTTTATCCCGGGGATTTTATATCATTAAAATTTTCTCATTCCCTATAACAATTGAAATCGGAAGCTAGCACTGCGCATGTGCCGAGCAGAACACTTCCTGTGTTTATAAATAAAACACCTTGGTGTAGCAATTTGAAACACTGCCATTTTTCAATTTGACAGTATGCGTTTTAAAACGAAACACTTGACTTAATTTGTGCAGTTTATCTCTTCTGACCAGACCTCGACAAGAGATTCACAAAACTATTCACAAATCGACAAAGACATGCCCATTACATGAACACATTCCTATTCTCAATAGGCCTAATTCTTACGGAAATTTGTGACCTGGGTTCGACTCCTACTTTCCCCATCCCCACTTCCTCCTTTAGTGTTTTATATTAAAGTGATCAGGCTAATGGGCGATTTGAAAATGATCATTCACAATAACTAGGCCAATCAATACAAAAATTGCCTATTACTCTGTGATGGAGTTGTGCATTTCTGAACTCTGATAAAAAACACCAAGTGTTTTAAGGGAAAATGGCACGAGTTGATGATGAGAAACACGTAACGTCTTGGTTATAAACACGTACCGTCAAATCTGTTTGGATTAAAAACGGATGTGTTTTAATTTAAAACATGTAACGTTGCAACTAAGATTTACAGTGTACTCAGAGTACACTGTTAAAAATGTCGGTAATATCTGTAAATTTACAACAGAATTTTCACTGCATGGTTGCTGTAAAATTCATTTTACTGCAAACTGCACGACAGCCATATCATGATATTGCACTCTTGATGCTCTTGACTCTGGCTGCAGATTTAATCTTATTCTAATCATCCAGGGCACCCTGGTGTTCGGACTCCTTGCCAACTCTGAAGTCAGCTCTGCGACTGAAGCTCGGCATGATCTCAATGTCTGAGACCAAATACCGTGACCCCTTGTTCATCTCTTTCTGAGAAGGCTAATTATATTTATGATTTGTTTACCAGACTGGGCTGTCACGCTGTACCGTAATTAACGCTTTACCGTGACTTCCGTGGTGAAAAGAGGAAGTGGATCGAATGTGGCGCCCGGGATGTGGCGCAACCGCACACTTGAACTGCTCGCTGCACTGTTAGAAATTTTGTCGATAAAATAACAGAAAAGTGCCTGCAGCAGAGTCCCCAGCACTTTCTGTATATTTACAGGTGAAGTTACAAATACAGAAATCTGTAACTGCCCTCATCAGATCCCTGTAAAAACACAGAAATACTGGGGACTCTGCTGCAGGCACTTTCTGTAAATTTATAGGTGGTACCATTTCAGCACAAAAATGATTCCTGTAAAAACAAAGACGTACTGGGGACTCTGCTGCAGGCACTTTCTGTAAATTTATAGGTGGTACCATTTCAGCACAAAATTGCTTCCTGTAAAAACAAAGAAGTACTGGGAACTGACTTATGATAAAGCCATAAAGGAATGGTTACATTTCTTTATGATCAAACGTCATATCACAAATGTCACAAATGGACTGTAATAATGAAATCAAATGAATATTCAGTGAAGGGGAAACAACTGGGTATAGTAACGATAAAAACAACAAACTGCATTGGAGAAGTAGGGTAATGGTCACTCCACCAGCCACTGCATGCTAGCAGACCTACAGTAAATACCATTAAAGCCCCACAGTATTGAATTTTACGGTATTTTCAAAATGTTAGGAGAGTGGAGGTTGAGGTCTCAGGGCCTCGTGAAGGTCTCCAAAATGCTTGCCTGATACTTACTTTTAATAACCAAGGCCTAGTTTTCAACAGAGAGTGAAAAAACTGCGTAGGGGAGCATGCTCTAATGCATTGAGATAGAGCGCAGTACATTTTTACACTACGCTGACGTCGTGACGTCGTCAAGAATCGCGGCGACGATTTGCGTTTTTCAGATTCAATACAGTGGGGCTTTAAATGTCTTTTTTGTTTCCGTTTATAAATAAGATTTTTCAAGGATTTGATGAGATAAAACTTCGAAATATCAGCTCACAGTATACGGAAGCCAGCAATCGGAAGTACAAACTGCGCATGCGCAGAATGATTCACTACTTCGGCGAAGTTGTAAAATTACAAGTTATTGCGTAAATATACAACTTTTTGCGTAAATGTTCCACGTCATTCGAGAGGTTAAAGCGATCTCTTAACCTCTCGATTATAGAAGTCACCAGTTAAAACACAGATAATAATCATTTTTCTGTAAATTTAGAATAGTCTCTTTTTAAGAACACGAACTCCAGAAATTGTCATAAATGTACAGGAAAAGGAATGTATCCTGTATTTTAACGTGAATTCTGTAAATGACTTAACAAAAAAATCCATTATTATCATTTACGAAGTGTTTCTGTAAAAAGACCTTACAAAAAATTCCATTATTATCATTTACAAACAGTTTCTGTAAAAAGGACTTTACAAAAAAATCCATTATTTTCATTTACGGACAGTTTCTGTTGAAACACAGAGTTTCTGTAAATTTAGAACAATCTCCGTAGAAGAATAGCGGCCTTATATTTAAAGGCAGATGTTGTAAAAATATAGAAATTCACTATTAAGAATTCTAAGGAGATCTGTATTTATTTTAATAAAGTTCAGTACTTTTACAATATGTTTCGTTTTAAGAACACGAACTACAGAAATTGTCGTAAGTTTACAGGAAAAAAGAATGTGTCCTGTATTTAAACATGTGAATTCTGTAAATGACAGGGAAAATATGTTTTAAGAAGGACTTTGCTGTAAAATTACAAATAAAAATCCTATTATTATCATTTACGAACTGATTCTGTAAAAAAAATCTGTAAAATCTACTGTTTTTTCTAACAGTGTGAGCAAGGTGAGATTGCAACAACAATCGCGGCTAACCTAACCGAGGCCACCCGAAGATAAGAGACTTTAGCACGTCTGATTTCAAAAAAGCGTCAATCGTTTAAAAAAGCGTCTTTTTGAAATGACCTGTCCAAATGCAATCTCTATCATCTTATCTACATACCTGAACTGAATTTCAAGCTCTGCAGGCGTTTGAGGCGCCGAAAATGGCATATAATGCAGGTAGGCATGGCAGGCCTGCCATTTACGGCTGTCGAGGTAAATTTCGGTCTCAAATTGTCTGTAAAATCTTTAAACGTGAGCATGACACAGTGAATTCTTGCTTGTTTATTGACAAACATTGTATAAGTTTACGGTGAGAAGTTTCCGTCCCGTTCACCCAGGATTGTAGGCGTTAGCGCGACAAAGTCACGTGCGGCCATGTCGATTTAGAGGAATCAGAGGAAAATTCAGTCTGCAGCCCATCAGACACTAACGATCACACCGTTATCATGTACTAAATATATAAATACACCTACGTGATGGAGTGTGACACACCGTCTGTGCTTGATGATGCTTTTTACAATCCATATCAATCAGCTAATGTCATGTCATGTTTAAGAATAAGGATATTTTGGTTGGTTCCTGGGTGGTTCCATGGTTCCCTGGGTATTTTCATTGTTTTCTGGGTGGTTCCATAGTTTCCTGGGTGGTTTCATGGTTCCAAGGTTTAGAACCTACCTCTTCACCATAATCAGTGCCAGATGCAGAGCACAAATGAGCGCTGGCTGAATGTTTACCATGGATTTTAGGTAGGACTGAGTAGGGGAGCCAAACTCCAAAAAATGTGCTTATTTAAGGTTTAAGGTGGTCATGCATGTTATACTTTTTTCTTGCCAGTTTTTGGGTAGGTATAATGATTTTCCACAGGAAATAACTTGTTAACAGTTCAGATCATCTTGCGAAATGGCTATCTGGGCCCTTGATGGAATAACCTATTCCTCCATGCTGGGCCTAAATGTGAATTTTGATCTCGGCATTTTTAGCAGAAATTTAGGGGTAGGGGAAATAAGAATGCCTTCTACAGATGATTTTAGTGTTAGATTTTAGTGCTAAACGTGTTTGGCATATATCGCACAATGAGGAAGTTAACCCCCTCTCTTGAAATGGTGGAAATTCCAAATATGGTCAGTTTCTGATTCTTTTGGAACAAGAATAATTTTGAAGCAAGAAGGAATTTCCTATCAGGGTACATTCATCAACAATGCTCTTTTTAACACTTTCTAGGCCAACTGCACACAGCTTTTGAACAAAGAGATACCGGTATTAGCATTGGTTCCTGCAAGTTATGATAAGCCAATAGACTCGAACAATAGATCATAAATGCATGTTTTGACAGACAATCTTCTTATACCAGTCTACACCATCACGCATTACCGTGAGTTGCCCATTTCACGCATTTGCGTGAGCACCATACTAAGAGCAAACATGTAAATAACATCAAAAGGGAAGAATAATTTTTGTTTTGACATGACTGATAGCTTTCGTATGCAAGTAGTCTTCACCAACGCTAGGTACATTTGATGGGAAATTTCGTTGCAGCTTTGCAAACCGAATTTTTCAGGGTTTTTGAAGGAGAAAGCACACGGTAATTTGAGCCTTCAAAATGGCCATTAACTAAAAACGTAACTGATACAACGCCCTAATTTTTATCTCTATAAATGTAATAGATATCTTTGATAACAAAACTAGCTAACTAGTGACAATTAAAAGTTTGCAGAGGTGATTAAAAGTTTTTTAAAATCGGTAATAATAACCACTTCTTTATTGCTCTGTCCGCCATGTCTGGTTAGTGAGGTGCGTGAACGGTTATCGTCGTTAAAAACTCCACCTCAGCCGGGATGGAGTTGTCGTCGCTTCGACCGAAGACAGCTCTTCACGGAGAGGGGTATCTGGAGGCCATTATGTTGCTTTATGATCAGGAGTTCGGCCAAAAGTGTTTTGGGGGGGGGGGGTTGAGGGCCTCCGGCTCCAATAATACATGCCTGTCCACATAAGTCCGCTGCCAGGTACCCGGCTGCGCGGCGGCGGCGGCGGCGGCGGCTGTCTTCAATGACTTAAATGATGCGTTCCCGGCTCACAAGGAATTGGTTAAACAACTCACGACTACGATTCACGTGCAAGCGTCAGGCATTTAAACTGTAAAATTTTACTCAGATTTTTAATGAAATTTTGTTGCAGTTAACGCCTCTTTTACTCCAAATGGTAAGTTGACGGAACTAAGCCATCATAGCAGGTAAATGACTACAAATTTCGCCATTTGATGCAGGTTGAGGTGATCTAAATGGCGAGAACAAAAACAGTGACGTCATCAAAATTGTCTGTGGTTCGACATCGAGGCTTTGAGCTTAGGCTTTTCTCACGGCTTGGCGTGAATCACGGTAATGCGTGATGGTGTAGACTGTATACTGAATCGAGAGCCGAGGGTTTAAGAAAGATGACCATAGGGCCGTTTAGACGACAGGCAAAAATCCACATACGATCCGATCGAATCCGATTGTGGTTCAAAACTCTTGCGTGTAAACGCTACCCAATGTGGTCTAATGTGGTTCAATGTGGATTTAAAATGAACCACCGATTTTGCTGGTCCCGAGACCACATTCGACCGCATTAGACCACATTGAACCACATAGGACCAGATTCAAATTGCTCGTCTAAACGCAAATGAGACCTGAATCCGGATTCATCCTACCTACGCGCATGCGCATTGATGAGTTTACATTGATTACACTTTCATGGACGCTATACCCGAATAGTACCACAGTAGAAGTTTTATACCTCCACTGAGCGCATCGCTGTGGAGAGTTCCACGAGGGTAATTTGAAGTCGGAATGCGACCAGATTAACGTCCCCGTGTAAACGCTACCCAAAAACTTGGACCACATCCGGTCAATTATGTTTGCCGATCGGATTGAATCGGATCGAATCTGAATATGGTTTTTTGGCTTGTCGTCTAAACGGCCCTATTACTGGCTGTATAGACAATAGCCGTGTTTACACCTATGCAATTTTTCCAGGCCCGGGTTCGAATTTAACCCGGATCCATTGAATTTTCTGTCCACACCTATTATTCGTCTTACGATATTGAACGCTGGCCATGCTATTTATAGACACACCACCCATTCAATTTTAGCAGACCGACACCTGTCGGTGGGCTCAGTAAACGTTTTAGCCCGGCATTTTTCTGTCCACACCTATGAAATTGCCGGGCTAAAGTATAATCCGGATCAGACCCGCCGAGCGAAAGCGGGCTAAATTAGTCCGGCAATTTTTAATCCGGATCCGATTTTCATAGGTGTAAACGCAAAAAGGCGGGTCAGAGCCGCGTCAGGTCCGGCAATTTCCTCAGGTGTAAACACGGCTTATAGTGGGGAAAGCTGTAAATGTAGGAGGAAACCGAAGCCCACGGAGGAAACCTACGTTGTCGGAGAGAGAATCACCCTCTGTAAAGACCCACTTACCCGAACGGGTCTCGAGCCCGAGACCTCAGACGAGGCGAGCGCTTTTTACGATATCGAATCGAGAGCCGATTGTCTGAGAGGACAATATTGGCCCTGTAGACACTACTGGGTGTTGTAAATGCAGGAGGAAACCGAAACACTTGGAGGAAATCTATGATGATCTTGCCACTGCACCACTCCGACAACGCAGGTATTTTAATCGGCTACACGCACGATTCAGGAATGCCAAGGCAAGGAGGATCGGATGTGCAAACGAAGGTGAAGGTCACGTAAACAAACGCACGTGGTTGGAACATCGATAAATTCGACGAATCTATCGACTGTTTGTGTTAACTCTACTGCATATTTTGCGGATCAAATCATTATCTCCCATCGTTGACATCACAATCTTTGAGTTTAAGTAGAAAAGTACATCTTGTGCGGGCTAAAAATACGATTATTTTTGGTTGAAACGGGATGTGTCGAGCAGCTGCGTTTCAGTATGCCTGCCTATCGAGGCTGTTGTTGACATTGGCATGCGAGATCTAAAGAAATGACCGGTACCACCATGTATAACAGAAAATTTCCTGCAGAAAACCCCTCAAGATCTCCATAGCGCTCCAAGGTTTCACTGAAAAAAACGTGGTCGAAGTTTCCCTAAAAAAGAGGGCTTCGGCTCTAAAATGCGCTGATATTTTATCAATTGGGTGCGAATTGGATGTTATTTGGGACTTGTGATGTTGTAAGCTATACATATGATGTTCTTAATCCCTTCTAAGTGCAACGTATCAGTTGATTTGTGAGGTGTTCACTCGTCGAAATCTGTCAGCCAACTGAAGCGCGATCTGTAATATGGTCGGTGGCGCTGGTCACGTGATCAGTTGTCCAATCATAGGGCCTAGATATCAGACTGGCAACGAAATATTCTACCATGCCTGTGGTTGACACTAGCCAAAAAGATTTTATTTCGATGTTGTCAGCTAAATAAAACTGAATTATGAATCTGCAACTTTCTTACACCACAAAGTAAAGACATAGCAAATAAAAAAAAGCAATAGTGGATTTCGGGAAAGATACACAAGCTATAATGCCTGCATTGTATGGAAAGTGATAAAAATATTTTCTTTCGGTAAATCGACTCATAACGTTACGGAAAACCCGAGGTATTCCGAAATAAAAACAGTCCCACGTGGTAACTCTAATATCGCCCATAATATATTCAGACCCAGCGCCATCTACGATATATCATTATAACTAAAACCTAATAAGCATGCCACCAACGAGCCACGACCAGGTAGGTACATGTACCTATTTTCGCGAATCCGGAATACGCCTGCGTACGGTGCCTGCTGGGAAGGCGCCCTGGCGGGAATTGTGTCCCATGTAGGTAACTTGAACAAATAGAGAGTGTCTGACGAACATTTAATTCTTTTCATGATGAATTGTCATTATTTTATAGCCTATGAATCAAATTCATCACATTCAACTTGCACTATGCTTCAAAACCATTCATTGCATACCGGGCTGCGACCCTTAAGGGGGTCGACAGGGGCGGATCCAGGATTTTGGAATACGGGGGGCCGGTCACCGTCAGCCACAGGCCGACGGAGTCGCAAGGCGAGTGACGAAGGTCCGAAGCCATGACGGGGGATCTGGGGGCTCCCCCAGAAAATTTTGGATTCCAGATGCGCTTAGATACGATTTCCAAGCATCTGCGGTGATGATTTCCTCATCAATTTGCTCATTTTTTCGGAGTTATTGACCCATTTTTTTTTGGTCTTCCAAAAATACGGGGGGCCGCGGCCCCCTCGGCCCCCCTCTGGATCCGCACCTGGGGTCGAAAAAGGGCCACAAATACGACTTTTTAACCCTTCCCACTGGTTCCACGGGTGCTGCAGGTCTGAATGAAAATAATATTTTTTTTTCAACATAGCTCTTATAGAGCTCCAAAATGATACCCATGATGATGACCGTTAACATCCTGAATTACGAGCCCCTTTTGGACTTTTGGAATGTCGAAAACTGTCACCCAGAGGGTGTCATCATGGGTATCATTGTGAAGCTCTATGTTGAAAAAAAATTGTTATCCACCAGTAGCCCCCGTGGAACGTGCGGGAAGGGGTAAAAAGCTGGTTTAAAGGAGCACGGTATTGGATCTCAAATGCGTTATTTGACTGCCGACGTAGAGGGAGCCACCTAGCGGCAGTAAGACGAACTACAAAAATGCATTACAAAATGTACGCAGAAAATCGGGTCATTCGCCGAGACGTAGTCAGACCCTTGGGTTGGAGAGTGGCGCGGTGGCGCCGGCTGTCGAGAAAAATGGTCCATGGACCATGTGCTCACTCGTGTGGACATAACAGTGTAATGACAGAGAGAGGTACATGTCAGTTATGAGCAATCTGGGTCAGGTCATTCCCAAGTTGCAGGACTTCAATGATTGTTGGGTTATGCCACCTGGCGGCCATACTGGACGTCCGATCGGGCCAAAACTTCACATGCACATAAAGTTCATCTAGAGGGAGCCACACAGCACATTTGAGCGCTCTGGGTCAAGTCGTTCCTGAGTTATAACACATTTCATGATTTTCGGGTTACGCCACCTGGCGGCCATATTGGAAGTTTAATCAGGCCGGAATTTGACGTGCTTGTAAATATCAAGTTTGAGCACTCTGGGTCAAGCCGTTCCTGAGTTATAGCACTTGGTCGATTTTCAGGTTACGCCACCTGGCGGCCATATTGGATGTCCGATCGAACCGAAACTCGGTAGTTTTAAAGGTACCCCTCTAATACATGTTTATGCAAGATATGAAGACGCTCGGTGAAATAACGAAGACCTGTGGCAGGTTCGTCACTTTTGTAGAACTTTGACCTCTGTGACCTTGAAAAGTAGGTCAAATCAAAAACCCGTTATATATGTTATGTATCCTAATTAGATACACCTATGATAAAAATTTGGAGACGATCCAGTCATTAGTTCAGGAGTTATTGCACTTTTTGTGTTTTTGGTTTTGGCCACCTGGAGGCCAAGCCAAGAATCGAATCGGACCGAAACTTGGTGTCATAGGTCATCTGACCTAGGGGTATATATGTACCAAGTTTCAGATCAATAGCTCCAGCGGTTACGAAACGTGCCCTGCTAACGGACAACGACGACGGACGACGACGACGACGACGGACGACGGACACTGCAGGACGATGCTCACAAGTGAGCTAAAACGTGGCAATACCGTGCTCCTTTAACTGTACAATTACCGGTATGTTTGTTTTTATCTTGAAAGCTGTCGGGTCGGCCTATTGCCCCCAGCCTATGATTGTGTTAAAGGACCACGGTATTGCCACTTTCTGTCGACAGCCGGCCCCACCGGTACCATTCTCCAATACTGTAGTTAAGCCTTTCGCCCCAGTGTTGGAGAATGTATGATTACAATACAATGCTAGTCTTGGTCACCCAGCCGCTGTTTCGAATCTGGGGATCGAACAAGTTTGTGTATAGCAGTACTGCGGAACGAAACGGCTGGCTGCGCGAGACTAGTAGCATGCGGTAGTTTACCATGTCGTCAATAGAGGTCTTCCCCCTAAAGCGGGTAGATGTAACGCAGGATTGGGAAGCATGATACTGTGGTCCTTTAAGTAGCAAGAAAAAGATTATAAACAGAGGGAAGGGGAGGATAATTGTCAGATATGAAGACCTCAGAGCACAATGGATGTAAGTCTAAAAATGGCATTTTGAGAAAATTAAGAAAAACGACTTGTGTCCTTTGTCCACTAAATCAACAGAAACATGCCAATTTACCCGCAAACTACCAAATTTTACAAGGCTGGGGTATGATAAGTGGTGGGGTATAAAGAAGGCAGCACTATCAACAAAGTGTTTTTCAATATAAAGGTCGATGGACGTTGATGCTTTCTGTGTTCGTCTTGTCTGTCGTCTTCTCTTCTACGCCATCTCTAGAACTACGGTTACCACCCAGAACATGACATATTGAAAGAAATAGAATCTCATTTTGAGTACCTTTCTACTCATCGCACGGACGGACCTGTTAGTACCCTTAAAAGTACTCATCCTGAGAAGGAAATTTCTTTCAGTGAGGTTACAAATTTCTTAAAGCAATGTAAACGGAACCGGGATAGAATCGGAGTAGCTTTGGTTATGACAAATAAAACATACGCATGCGCTTTACAGTCAAAATGGGGGCGCCAATTTCAGCTGTCCTGCAACACTGGCGTTTACTCCGAGGCACACCACGGGTGCGTGTTTAGACGAAATTACACCGGGTTATATCTCAACCCGGGGCGTGCCTTACCACTTTTACTGGGGTAAACTACACCAAACACCGGTGTAACACATTTTATGATCCGGAGCAAATTTATGTGCGCGTTTACACTTGTAACTTACACTGGATTCCAACATTTTCTGAGGGAGGCCCCCTAGACGCCCTCCGGAGCAGAACATTCTTACTCTTCAGCATACTGTGAAACCTCATGCCTTAAAGCTAGCCGCAGGATGAGTTCCGCTTTCACAAAATGTGCACCTCCCCAGGCTCACACCAGCCTACGCCCTTGTCCTAGTCACAGTGGAGAATCGCCAGCGCATTAGCCGAGTTTCTCAGGTAGTAGCACTGTGATCCGAGTCGGAACATGGCGGCTGTGTCACAAATGTTGAAGATGTCAACTCCAAAGAGCGGGGATTAAGTACCGAAGATGAAAGGTATACACGCTTAGACTATGCCGAGGATGACCTCCAGTTTATCGTCTATTAATCTAAAGCTTCCTTAATTGGAATTACGTAGTCGATTTTACATTTGAAGTGGAAAAGTTCAAGTGTAACCAGCTGGTAGGCCTAAGTGCGGTCAATGAAACAACCGGCCTACACTACGAACATTTCCACTTCAAACAAAGAAACAACACTCCTTCAGCACCTATATTTCGGCGTGTTCTATTGAAAATTATCACTAGATCATCATCGAATTTACCTAAATTCGCTCACCTCGACCGAAACTCTCCATCTTTCGCGTTTTAGTCGGCAACACACACATCGATCATATGTGACACAGCCGCCATGTTCGACTCCAATCTGAAGAGGTCGCCACCATCGTCCCTTGGCTAAAGGCCCATTTACACATGCAACTTTTCATATGCAACTTCATGCAACTTGTTGCATAAACCTGATGAGACCAAAAAGTTTCATAAAAGTTGCATGTGTAAACGGGCATTCAACTTGTTGCAACTCGATCACGCTGGATGTTGCATCGATTTTTCTATGTGTAAACCGTCCCAGGTAGTTTGCAACAAGTTGCAAGTTGCTGCACGAGATTCTTGTGCTCATCGATTTTACAAATTATTTGATAAAATAATCATACCAAAAATTAGAATTTGTTGAAGTATTTGCAAAAATACTACTATTTGACATTCCGTTGGGTATTCAGTGTTTTATAAAGGAACAAAGTACGAACTCTTTTGAATCCATACGCAATTGGCTGTGCAACGGTCAGAAATTCATCCGCCTTGAACAATGCATTTGCATTGTGCAAAAGTAGTACCGGTCTAGCCCTTTCCAGAGTTTAATGTGGCATTGAACTCTGGGTACGAGATTGGTTCGACTCGGATCACAGTGCTGCCACAATAATAATAATAATAATAAAACAGTTCTTATATGGCGCAGCTCATATATATATGGCTGCGCCTTACAAAAAGAAAAAACACAAGTAGAGTAATAAAACATTATAGAACTAAAACATAGAGAAAACGTAAATTAAAAGAGGACTAGACACCACACACAGAAAAATATTCATCTCCACTTGAGGTAAGTGCCGTCTTGAAGCCCTTTGAAACACAAATATCTTGTATTTGAGATAATAATATCTCGAATCGAGAAAGCATCTGTCTAGTGGCACAACCTGATATATTTGTGACTCTACCTGAGACAAATAGCGTGTTAAGCCTCCCGATACGCAACGTATCTCACGCTTGAGATATCAATAACATCGAATCAAGATATTGGTCATAGCAAATAAACTAGATCAGTGCGGGCCACCAGTTGGGCCTGACGAGATAACAGTGTTGCAATTTGCAAAAAAATATTACAGAAACGCTGACTTACGAAATCAAACACATAAGAATATTGATAAACTATTGTTTGAAATCTGAGATACAAATTATAGGTTGTGAATGTTTCCCTTTCAGAATTATAAAGACAATAATTGTACAGCGTCGGTTTTCTCTCAACCAATACCATGCAAAAGATTCTGTGCTGTGTGCATTGGTCTACCCTATCAAACTGAACTCTACACAGCTTCTCGGCCTATTGGCTAAGTTGAGTTTTAAGAGTTGCGGTCTTTTTGCATTGCGACAGTTAAGCAATCAAGGCCAAATAACTCTACTAAGGGTTGTTGCAACCATGTGGTTGGTTACAAACAACCCAACAGTTGGGTTGAAAGATCCAACAATTGGGGTTGATAAAGAACTCAACTGTCGGGTTGATACAAACAATCCATAAGTTCATATCAAAATGAACGTCATCTCCTCTGTCTCCAGAGAAGAGCACAAAATATCATCCAGAATATTTGACTGGGGACAGTCGAAATGAACCTCGTTTCAACTGAACACATTTCAGTCTCAAATAGAGACCACTGTTAACTCATATCGAGACGGCCGTCATCTCAGCTGGCAGATTTGACTTGAGACAGTCCTATCTCAACATGAAACATAAGGTATTCGTACTGAGATTCAAAGATCTCAACTTGAGATACAAAAGTAACTTCTTTTACGGACAAGCGTTCAAGACATTTTTATCTCAAGCTGAGATGAATATTTTTCTGTGTGTATGAACGATAGGTATGAGTGAGAAGATACTGCGAAAGGAGTGTACACAGATCTTGAGTGACAATCATCCTCCCATAAGCAGGGCTTTGGTCTCGTTCCTCTTCGTACACTCAAAGTTTGTACACACAAAGTTTGTGTGAGTGTTTGTGAAGAGGAGGAGCGATGTGAAAACACCTGGGGTGGGAGCTAGGATGGTACAAATGATCTTCGGAATCTGAAATACAAAGTAACGAGCAATACTCTTAAAGGCGCTCTAATTCGAATTGTAAACATTACAGTTTGTTTATTTACATGGTTGATTACAATAGTTATTTTCCTGCGGACAGGTGGCAGCACCGGGTTTACCAAAACCTTAATGTTATATATCTATTTTTATATCTATCTTGATAAATATTCTTGTAACTGCATATATTTATGATTTTACGCTCAAAAACAAACAAAATGTTGTGAAAGGCGAGATTTAATTCGATTTTATCCGATTTGTTAGTACCAGAAGTTGACAATAGGTGACACACCGTAACGTTTACAATTCGAACTAGAGCGACTTTTTGTGTTGACAAGAGATAACATGGGAACTTTGATTCTTCTTATCTTTTCAGAAAGATATGCCAAAACCCTGCCCAAATCAGCAGGATCTAGGCCAACTTGCTAGCTGCAGAAACCCTGTGCGGGAGGAGGACGGAAGGCCTATTGTTGGTGGAGAAAGGGTTCCGGTGCAGGAGAGGGGAGGGCTGCTTGAAGCGGCGGGCAGACCTCCAGTGCGGGAAGGAGGGCCGCTTGGGCGCCCAGGCAGAGAACCCGAGGAAGAGTACAGTCTTCCTCGGGCATTTAAACCTGAATCCGAGCTGTGCTACAATTTGGCATTACCACCTCGTCCATGAGGTCGATGTACGTAGTTTCCAGACGGTTCGTGATGTGTTGTTATGTGGGGTGACATCCAATGTCGAAGGACCACCGAGTCGCTCACTAGATTGGTACCCGATCCTCCGCTGGTGGCGCTGGCGGGCTGGATGTAGCGGAGGATCGGTCCTGGCTACTGAGGACGGCAGAAATCTGGCTGCCGCCGGAAGTGACGAAAGTAAGACTAGTATCTAGTCATGACTGTACTTGGAACACGTACAACCACATGATGAAGGATCGGATACCACTTGCAACGAGGAATCATGGCGGCGGCTGGTAAATATCAATATCGCAGAGAATAAATATCGCTTTTCGCTTGCTACAAAGCGTGCCTTAGCGATAATCAATGCCAGACGAAAGACTGAGTATGGGTCCTTGAAACCAATGCATGCAAAAGCCTTAAAAAGTGCCATAGCCAATGACACATGGCTGATTTTCCAGCCGATTGTGGCAAGTCGTTGGTTTTCGAATTGGACCAATCAACGCCATGAAACTCGCAGCCACTACCGGTCTATATATTTTATATTTAGACCGGGGACCAGTCTATAGTCGCTCACTTGGGGAAACTCCCGGCATGCATTTCGTTTTCTTTCCAAGCCGACATGCTGATTGGCTAAACGTGGAATATTTCACGCCTGCAAACCACAGTAGTACCTTTCCCCGAGGAAGCGCAAATATCGTTCGGAATTTCGCCTTCACTGGGCATGCTCACATTTCCCGAAGCTCGGGGAAGAAATTTCCTCGGGGAAGCTTTCCGAACACGGCCTATATTTTATTATGCAATCATCATGTGCTCAATCTGTCTGGTTTTCGAACGATCCTGTGTGCTCCAAGTGAATTCTGCTGCCGAATTCTTCCAACCGTGCCATTTTTGAGGAGTATTTATAAGCATTATATTCCCGAGTGACTTGTTGACATATGGGGGTTGTGTACCATGCGTGTAAAACCCGGTGCAAATGTAAATAAATTGTACAGAGTATATAAAAAAAAGTATTATCATTTTGGTTCTGTCTCAGAAATAAGGGCCCAATTTCACAAAGGGTGTTTAAGACTTAAGCGGGTGATCCACTGTGGCGATTTTGGCTTGAGACGCGGTTGCGTTCCCTTGCGGTTACCTTATAAGGACTTCCGATTGCCATATAAGGCGATCGCAAGGGACCGCAACCCCGTCTCAAGCCCAAATCGCGACAGTGGATTCGCCGCTTTAGACGCATGTAACTTCGTCAAATGCATGGTGGAACAGTGCGTGCATTTAGTGAAGTTACACGCGTCTAAGTCTTAAACACCCTTTGTGAAATCGGCCCAAAGTTGTGGGTCACCTGGGTGAGCTATAACTGTCACGTCAAAGAGCGTCCGTGCACATGTACCCCTAGGTCAGATGCCCATATGTTATGTCACTACACAGGTGAGCATTTCATTTGTTACAAATTAATTTAAATATGTCATGTGTGTATATTATTTCACTTGTAGTCTTATTTTATATTCGAGGTGTCTCGTAGATTTTGGTAGTCTGGAGTAGGCGTATTTGCTGTGTGAAAATGCATTTTTTGTCAGTTTGTTGTTCAATGTACGGACGAGGTGTTCAATGGTCCTATCCAGGTTCCACTTAGTTGACAGTGAAAGTTGGGTCGGTTATATATCCTTTCTCGAGAAATTTATAAGGGTTTAGTCGAGTCTCTATTTGAGCAAGCCATATGTTTCAAGTGTACATAGATTCCCAATGTATAGTCTTAGTAGAGATGAGACAGAAGGTGTAGGCCTACATTTTTTTTGTTGGGCTGAGATTGCATTTGAAAAGCGACTTGAGTTAGTGGATGGGAGCGTTTCATGAAGATTTTCAGCTGAAATAGTGCATATGATATTGCAAAATTCAAGTAAAAGCATTTACCGGTACCAAGAATATATAGTTGACTCGTCAGACAAGTCTCGTGAGGTAGGAAAAGACTTCTATTTTCGATTAAGCGACGATATCTGTCGCAAAATTACCGAGATGACTTTTTATCCATCCTGGCAATCTTCCGACCACTTTTGAAAAAAAATCTTTCTTACTTAACCATTTCGGGACGGATCTCGCCGTTCGGCGAGTTGGGCCTGTACCACACACCCTTGCACATTCAAACTGGCATAGAATCGTAACCAGTGGACCGATCCGCGTTCTCTTTGCGTATTTTTTAATGCGAGACTACCCCCCTCTCAATACGCGATTTTGCGCTGGGCTGGGTTGCACAAAACTCATGTTAAATGACGTAAAATGACAATGATTTTGACGTCATCTAACATAAAAGTTAGCGCTAACACCATGTTAGCGATAACATGAGTTTTGTGCAACCGGCCCCTGATTGAAGAAACCTGGCTAAAATTGCATTTTAACGTTTGTCCCAGGGCCTAGATTGACAGACTCCAAAGACCAAATCTGACATGTTGTGACAAAATGGCCATATCTCCGGAACGGAAGCAGCTACGACGACGCGACTGGCGCCAAAAGAAAGAGTAGAAAAAGTAGCTTCATTTCGACCAATTTTCAGACGCGTACGAGCAACGGTTATCGAGATATAGACGTTTAAAGATTGGAAACCTGACGAAAAAGTAGGCAGAACGCGACTATTTCCGCACAACTTGCATCTTCGGCTCTGGGGCCTTATTCACAAAGGTACTTACGCAGGATCAGTTTACGGAGGCGGAAGCCGTACGTAGCGTAGAGTTACGCAAATGTTACGACATAGTTACACTCTATTCACAAAGCATGCGTAACACATTCGGAACTAGTTCTTGCGGAGCAGATGCGTAACCCTAACCAAAATGTCGTAACCAAAATGAATATTTCGATGTAAATTTAATGTGGTGGGTGTCTGATTTGGAGTGCCGGTGAGGTAATACCGTTGAATAGAAAGTATAAAGCTTATATTGCCCCCCCCCCCAAAAAAAACGCATCGAACTTTGAGGGCGAAAAATTCAGAAAATATCAAAGGGATTTCATCTCACAGTTTTAGAAGGTCGAAAGTTATATTCTCTACTTTATGAGAAAAACAACAATTGTGGTAAAAAATGAAGTTCGGGAAATATGAAACTATTTCAGTGCTTTTGGTACCACCTGCTCAATTATCCACCACTTAATTACTGTTTAGTCACTTCATGATAAAGTATATAAAGTCAATTTCCAGAATCTTTGCGAATTTTCGACCCCAATCGGGGTCTTCTTCAGGCTGGAACTTTACAATCCGAAACTTTACAATCTGAAAATCTACGTTTCAGATTGTAAAGTTCCAGCCTGAAGAAGACCCCGGTTGGGGTCGAAAATTCGCAAAGATTCTGGAAATTGACTTTATATACTTCATCATTATTGTGTGTCGATTTTTGTGCTCGCCTTCCCTTTAGTCACTTCATAGTATTTACTTTTACTAGTGGTACTTACATGACTTACATAGGATGGCATCTACCGGTGTGACGAACAACGCCATTTTCCCTCAAAGCCAGATTAGCTTCTGACTGCCTGCAAGGAATGTGACGTCATTGAAATGTAACATTTGATTGTCATGCGCCCTCGCCATCTTCACCAAAGTGAAGAGTTCCCCATATACTTTATTTAATTTACTTTCGGCCATATGCCTACTGAATGAAGTGTGTTCATTCGTGTCTTTTGTGTGCAAAAAATGACAAGATGTGTATCCTGATGACCTCCTGCAATGTTTACGGTCACCATCAAACAGTTTTCAACTAAAAATGTTGCCCTGATGACGTCACTTTGAAGCAACCAATCAGCACTTTTCACATGTCTCATGCGACTGGTACCTCATCTGTCATTAGTAATATCAAGTCAACCTAACTCTCTTTTGGAAGTAAAGTTCAATACGTTTTATAGCAAATGAGCTCCCATATTTTAAAAGTAGAGGTGTGAAAATTTCAAGGAAAAGTCATCTTTTTCGGAGGGGGGCGATATAGGCAGGGAAATGCTTATTCGGCATCGTCTAAGGAGCTAACATCATTGTATGCATCCATTGGTTGCAGTCGCTCCCTAACACCCATTCTCGCCTAAGAGCTCGCCAGTTTTCTTTCTCGGGAGTCACAAATGCCGCCGCCATGCCTGCCGAAAAACCTTTGACAAACTGCGTATCTGCTACGCAAGACTTACGCCTGGTCAGGAGCATCCGTAACATTACGCACTCCTTCCGCAATGGTGCAAAGTTACGGAACCTTCGTGAATCACGCGCAATTCCTTACGTACGGGTTAGTCATCCGTTACGCATGCAGAAGGCCTAAGTAGGCTTTGTGAATAAGGCCCCTGGCCTGTTTCTCTCACAGACATTTTGGAAGAAGCAAACCTCCATGAGATCGTGGCCCATCCAGTTGCCACCAGAATGAGTGCCTTGTCGCCAGTTTTGGTTGCAATTTTAGGGAGTTAGGCGCGTTTTTGTAGAGACATCACAGATTCATGTTACGAATTGTGCACTTTCCAACATCGTCCAGTCCCGAAAGGGTTAAGATATAGAAACCACAAGAAAATCTTGAGCTGATAGCGTTATTTATTGCCAAAGGAAGTAGCTAGCCTGGTTCCACTGGCCTCGACAGATGGCGTTGGGTGTGAGAGTATGAGGCCAGGTACGCGCTAATGAAAAAGCCCTGAAAACAGGGCTTTTGTGACGTCACCAACGGTCGACAAGATGGCGACGTTGTTGAACCGCTTTACCGATGAGAAAATGTTGGATATTCGTTGATTTCTAAGGCCGGGCTGGCAGAAATTAACAGAAGACGTGGTCGTGGTGGTGGTGGTGGTGGTTGTTTTTCACTGGGCTGAAGCCACTCCAGGGAAAATGCGTTCAATATGCTTTGGAAAGTGACACTAACGGCCGTGCTTCCCACTGGATATGGTAAAACGTTGTTGCCTTTCGTCATGTCGTCATGTCCAAGGAATCCTGACATAACTGTGATTATATGCACACCCCTTAATCCATAATAGAGGAACAGTTGTCAAGGTATGTCAGACAGTGATAATACCATAGAAATCAATGAAAAATCCAACATTTTCTCATCGAAGCGGTAATAACGTCGCCATCTTGTCGACCGTTGGTGACGTCACAAAAGCCCTGTTTTCAGGGCTTTTTCATTAGCGCGTATGGCAAGCGGATTGTCCAGTTATTCAAAAAACCTATATTTTTGCAATAAAACTTAGTTTTTGTGGATAAAATATAGGTTTTTTGACAAAAACTAATATTTTCTCCCAAAAAACCTAGTTTTTGTCAAATAACTTATATTTTTGCAATAAAACCTGGTAGTTTTCAATAAAACCAAGTTTTTTACGATAAAATATAGGTTTTTCAATCATCAGCATAAAACTTAGTTTTTTGTCTAAAAATGTTAGTTTTTTGGCAATAACTGGACATATGGCCAAGAAACTTATATTTATGCTTAAAAAACCTGGTTTTATAGAAAAAACTTAGTTTTTCTTCAATAAAACCAGTATTTTAGTAGAAAATATAGGTTTCTTGAATAACTGGACAAACGGCGTACAAAAACTTAGTTTTTATCACGAAACCTGTATTTTCTACCTCGTCCCACGTACACGATCCTTTGTCATATTGGGACGAGGATAGGAAACCTGGGGCCTATGGGTCATGATGTATATGGTTGCACGCACAGCACTACTGGGCAACCTCGTCCCGGCGAAATCATCTTGGTCAGTGGGGCGAGGTTCAAAAAGGTAGGTTTCCATAAAAACTAGGTTTTTATCAAAAACCTACTTTTTATGGCATAAAACTTGGTTTTAGTAAAAAACTTGGTTTTTTGACCAATAAACTTAGTTTTATGGAATAACTGGACATTTCAGTGCAGAAACTTACATTTTTGTCGATAAAATGGGGGTTGTTTGGCATAAAACCAGGTTTTTTGCCATAAAATATAGGTTTTTGACAAAAACTAAGTTTTTGGATAAAAACCTATATATTACATGTATGAAGCAAAAAACTAAGTTTTCTTCTATAAAACTTGGTTTTAGACAAAAACTAGGTTTTTTGGGAGACAATGTTAGTTTTTGTCAAAAAACCTATATTTTATCCACAAAAACTAAGTTTTATGAGCAAAAAACTAGGTTTTAGTGCAAAAATATAGGTACATGTATATAACTGGACAATCCGCTTGCCATAAGCGCGTGCCTGGCCTCATACTCTCCACCCCAACGCCATCTGTCGAGGCCAGTGGAACCAGGCTAAGGAAGTACCGTAGCTAGATTTGCTGATTTCGAGTTGTATATTTTTAGTGTATATATTTTTGCCGGTACTAGTCTTTATTTATTTGACCAACTATATTTGTTTATTTCGTATATTTTGAATTTTTGACACAGATCGAAATATTTCGAACTTCTTCGGTAAGGTTTAAAAGGAACCCTACAGGCAGCCTCCTCATAGGCCTTTTGATGTGTTTGTCGGTTTGTTTCTTTTTCTTCCTACTCATTTGCTATTTCCTCAATTTTGTTTAGACTCTGGACTTGTCCTATGTTCCTCATCACTACTATTACATTTTATTTTCATGTATAAGGGCTATTAATGCCTTTGGCGTCAGCCCTTCTTCTTCTTTGTATCTTTTATGTTCTAAATAAATTTCATTATTATATTAAGTCGATCGGTTGGCATGGTCACGCGCCCACCTCTGACTTGTATTGCAAGTAAAATAGATCAACATTTGAGTCTAAATCAGTAGGTAGTCAGTTGCTAGCGCCAGCTGTGATGTAACGACCTCACTGATATGGGCCTAACAGCCAGCTGCCTATAGGGCCACGTTAAAATTCCACTGCTGCTGTGCTGCTTTTACGGGTTTTGTTGCAATAGTGTCTATAATATCCTCGACAGGGGCGGATCCATGATTTGGGAAAGGGTAGGGGGCGCCCTGTCCAACTAAACATTGAAATCTGTGAATTTGAAAGATTTGCTACAAATTCCAGAATTTCAAGGTCGATTTTACTGATGTGTTGGCCAAAGGTGTGTGTGTGTGTG
>NMRB01004915.1:3555-14519 GCA_002633025.1 Notospermus geniculatus
ATTCGAACCCGGGACCTGCCGCTTGCTAAGCGGACGTGATAACCACTAGGCTATCAGGCTCCAGATCAATAGCTCCAGCGGTTACGAAACGTGCCCTGCTAACGGACAACGACGGACGACGACGGACGCTGCACCATCGTAATAGCTCACCCCAGTGAGCTAAAAAGAGAAGGAAGGTCTCAGTCATATCTGGAGTGTCATGTGAGTGAAAAACTGCATTCAATACAATACGGTTTATGTTGGAAATTTTCAAGCAATGAAGTACCGGTATTCAAATACCAAGGGCAGCAAAAACCACCTTCAAGAGATAAATCATGATGGCAACTAAGGAATTTACAGCAAATGTACGATAGCCAAATGGAAAATTCATGTAGCCAATGGCAAGGAACCCAATTACTCTACAGAACTTTTCAAGTCAAGAAGTTACGGTCCTACCTTTTTCAATGCAAAGGACGCCGTCTGCCCGCCCCTGACTTCTTTGACTGGCATCCTCTTCCTGTGTATACTTTTGACAGCTATAGATGTGAACTGGCCGAGGGGATCAGGGCCTAGTAATAAGATATCATTCAGGCGTATCACACCTTGGAGCGCCGTCCCTGACACTACAGTCCCTACACCCTGGAAACAAAAAATAAAACACATGGAAATGCAACCAATCACATTCATTTTTGCCACAGAACATATTTTACACCAAAATTTTGAGCCCTGACATCCAAGTCTGCAAAATTGTCCCTCTACTTTTTCTAAATTCTAAATTGTACCTCTACTTTTCACCTTCTGCACAACTTATAATTATTCTGACTGTCTTTGCAGGGTGCACTTTCATTTGGTTCAACATCTTGAACATTAGAACCACAAAATATGGCATAATTTGTGTGATGATATTGGCTAAGCAATACGATATCATGGAAGTAAAAACTGAAGCCACTACTTTATGCGCTAGATGAAATGGCCAGGGCCATTGTGCTCACCTAGTCTGTGACAGAGTATGAAGTGTGAGTAGCCTGGTGATACACTGAATGGTGATGGATTAGTGCAGAAACATCGTAACATTTACTACCGATGAGATATGGCCAAAGCCAATTTTTCAAGATGGCCGCCTGGCAGCCATGTTGAAGTCCAATCGAACCGAAATTTGGCATACAAGTAGACGGTACCAAGACACATATTTAGGCACGGTTAAAGCATCCTAGCTACCACTATTTAGGAGGTGTGGGTCGAAGTCCATTTTTCAAGATGGCTCCCTGGCGGCCATATTTGACGTCGAATCTGCCTGAAATTTACCATATATTTATATGGTACCTAGATACATATTTTGACAACGTTAAAACATCCTACCTACTCCCATTTATAAAATGTGGGTCAAAGTCCATTTTTCAAGATGGCTTCCTGGCGGCCATATTTGAAGTCCGATCGGGTTGAAATTTGGTGCATTCGTGCAGGGTGCCTAGATATATCTTCACACCAAATCACAACACTCTATGTCAAATAGCAATGAAATGTGCCACCAAACAGTGATTTTTGAACTTTGACCTCTGTGACCTTGAAAAGTAGGTCAAATCAAAAACCCAGGATTTATGTGATGTAGTCTCATCAGAGGAACCCACCATAAAAGTTTCGTGGTTCTGGCTAACAGCGTTCAGGAGATATGGCCGAAAAAAGGTTTTCACAAAGCGCCCCCTACAGGCCAGAGTGTACAAGCAGCAGCGCAAAGTTTCGGTCCAGAGATAGTTTTTACCATAGGGTACCTGTACACCAAATTTCAAGTCTGTAACCCAAGCGGTTTAGAAACGTGCCACCCC
Source organism: Notospermus geniculatus (assembly GCA_002633025.1). Taxonomy (NCBI): domain Eukaryota; kingdom Metazoa; phylum Nemertea; class Pilidiophora; order Heteronemertea; family Lineidae; genus Notospermus; species Notospermus geniculatus. Next base: position 5,358 of record NMRB01004915.1, read on the forward strand.
TGTTAACGACGACGACGAACGACACACCATGGGAGAAGCTCACCTCACAGAGGTGAGCTAAAAAGCAGTGAGAAAATCTGCCCTCTGAAATGAAGTTACCCTGTCGTAACTTCTGTTTATCCCGTTTTGCTATACTGTAAACCGTGATATTTTCGCGACGCTAAATGTTCGCGATTTTGGTGATCTACGAATTCGCGAAGAATAAATATCGCGATTAGGATCCTTCAGCTTCAAAAGAATACCGGTAATAAGAAGAGTAATTTTCGCGCGATTTATGTTCGCGTTTTGATCCTTGAACGTGAAAATCGCGAAAATAAAACGCACGCGAAAATTTTACGGTTTACAGTAAGCAACAATTATGGGGACAGTGAACACACCACCAATATACAGAAACATAAACGTGCAGGTGCAATGAACTGTCAGTAGAGACCCGCGGTGGACAATTTAACTGACCAAGTTCTCCTTCACTTCAGAAAACCACAATGCACCAAACAAGACTTACTGGTACAGAGAATGTATCATCAATCTGAAATTCTGCTGGTTCCCTTTCATTACATCGTATTCGTGTTGAGAGAAGATTTAGGAATTTCTTTAGGAGATCAAGATTTTCACCAGTCACATTTGATACTTGGAATATGGGACATATCCTGCAGAAGAAAACATAACAAGATGAAATGTCTTAAAGGGAGCCATGCGAAAAATATTGCCCGGCGGGCACAAGTTGTCTTTGTTTTGATTAGCGCACAGCGCCGTCTGTTAATACGCGGTGACACTACGCTATAGCACAGGCCCCTGGAGAACGATCAGTGAGTTTAGAACACATATCTAACCAAACGTATCTAAAAAACACAACACGTATCTAAAAACACACCACGAGCTCACAAATTCGTGAGCTCAAGGTGTGTTTTTTACAAACTAGTGTTTCTTGGTTAGATACGTGTTCTAAACTCACTGATCGTTATAGCGTGCTATAGCGTAGTGTCACCACCTATTAACAGACGGCGCTGTGCGCTAATCAAAACAAAGACAACTTGTGCCCGCCGGGCAATATTTTTCGCATGTCTCCCTTTAATTGACAGAGTTCATAGTGATGCAATGACTGATACAGACAACAAAGTCCGGCCTGACTTGAATATTCCCATCCACCAAAAAATAGTTCCTTCCGCAGTTTATCTACCAGGCTGTGATTCGGTCCACTTGAGGCTGGTTCCAATCTCTGGTTGACAGATCGACAGTCATGACATCATGAACTGCGATATCCAAATTGGGACATGTCACAGACATAGACGGCGGCCGGCCGTGACATTACATCAACGTCAAATCGGAGCCAACGTGAAAGACATCTGGGTAAGGGTCAGGGTTAACGTCAGGGTAGTTGGGGTTAACCTGTATACCTGTCAACCTGTGGTACTTGTCAACTTGTCGACCTGTAGTACCTGTCATCTTGTCAACCTGTCAACTTGTTGACCTGTCTCCCTGTCAACTTGTTGACCTGTCTCCCTGTCAACTTGTTGACCTGTCTCCCTGTCAGCCTGTCTACCTGTCAACTTGTTGACCTGTCTCCCTGTCAACTTGTTGACCTGTCTCCCTGTCAACTTGTTGACCTGTCTCCCTGTCAACTTGTTGACCTGTCTCCCTGTCAACTTGTTGACCTGTCTCCCTGTCAACTTGTTGACCTGTCTCCCCGTCAACTTGTTGACCTGTCTCCCTGTCAACTTGTTGACCCGTCTCCCTGTCAACTTGTTGACCTGTCTCCCTGTCAGCCTGTCTACCTGTCACCTTGTTGACCTGTCTCCCTGTCAGCCTGTCAACTTGTTGACCTGTCTCCATGTCAACTTGTCAGCCTGTCTATCTGTAGAAAAACCCACCAATTTCCAACAAACATACCACATCGAGACATGTCTCGTCGTTCGGCAGTGTGGTTTCATAGGAGTTGTGAATTACACGAAATCGCTATGGGTGTTAAATTAAAGATGGATGAAACTCAACAGCATTTTGAATATTCTGAAATTTAAGTAACCTTTCTGAGCTAAAGTTAGTTGCAGAGCACACCACGTCATCAGCATTCTGTACAAGTACAGGAATCTTCCTACAGCCCGCTGACTTGAGGATCTTTTGTAGCAATTTCAACGTGTCCTGAAGAACATTTGGTGGACACATATCAATTTTGGTGACCACAACGAAGACGGGGACATTCAGAGCAAGAGCAAGTCCAAGGTGCTCCTTTGTCATCCCAACAACACCAGCATTTGCTCCAATCTGAAAAACACGAAATTGACAGAAAGTTTGAGACACATGAACGTTTGGACCTCATTAAATTTGGGCTTTGTTTCGAACAATTCGTGAGTTTAAAAGGGAATTTGACCTCAATTAATACCAAAGTTAGCAATCTTACCATCAGCATGGAGAAATCTGGTGCATGCCCTGTCATTCCAAAAACTGTTGTTTTCAAGTATTTCTCATGACCAGCCAGATCTATGAAGGTAATGACCTGAAATTCAACCAATCATTTCATTTAAAGCTACACTCTACTGAATTCAGGAAGTCCTTACGTCCTCCGACGTTAGTGTAGTGTAAAAGGGGCTCTTCGTTTTCGTCACTTGAGGAACCTGAGTTGTGATCGTTGGGAAAACGGAAAAAGTTATGCACTTGCAAATTGCAGGGATTATTTGTTGTGCTGTACAGAATATTTGCAGTTTATTCAATGTGTGCTGAATTCTACAGCTTGATTTCTTTGACGTACATATCAGACAAGCATTTTGGGGACCTTCACAAGGCTACGAGACCTCTACCTGTACTCTCATCACACTTTGAAAATACAGTGCTGTAAAATTCAATACAGAGGGGCTTTAACATAAACTGAAACTGAGTTCTCATGAACGCAAGACACACTTTCTGCTGGATATAGATACATGTACATGTATAGAGGTTCTTCACGTGACGTCACAGCTCAAAATGTCCGCCATTTTGGCCGTCAAATGACGCAACGTCACAGCATCAACACAACCTTCAGCACAGTTTTAATGTTGTCGGCAGTCATCGGCCCTCTTATACAGCCACCGACAGCAAGCTGTATGGACGATTCACTTTGTTTTCAACACGGTTTTCACACCAGACCAACTACTTATGCTCAGAAACTGTGAGAGTGATTTGTTGAGTTGTATGCTCCCAGTGGTCTGTACGGGCCGCTAAACTTTTGAACCGAGAACAAGATGGCAGCCTCCATGGCTTCATTTTGACGGCCAGTATGGCGGCCGTGTGACGTCAGTGAAGAACCTCTATAGTTGTTCAAAACACAGGATATACAGTTAAGATATGCAAGCCACTAACCTTGGATGCATCCTCACAGATCTTGGTCCAGTCAAGATGCCCGTGGTCAGGTTTGTTGACGACATTTCCTATACTGTCAAATCCCAGGATGTCATTACCAACACTACTTGTCCGTCCGGTGTCAACTTCATGTTTGTGTCGGAAGAGTTTTAACCGTGCGTGCCCTCGACCGTTGTCGAGTTCACCGTGAGTTAGAACACCTAGTAATGTACTCTTTCCCGCGTCGACATTTCCCACAACCGCTACCCTTTAATCAGAGGAGAGACAAAAGTGTTATTTCAAAGCAATCGAACATTTGTGACATGACACTTTCAAAGTAGATGAGGCAATGAAATAATAAAGAACTACTTTCTGAAAGTGGAAACAAATGGATTTATGGTCAACAGATAATAGAGAGGTTAAGATATTGAACGTGAACGACAAACGTGAACGGGAATGACGTCATTGTCGTTCCCGTGAAAAATTCGCGTATATCTAGTTAAGAAGTGAATTAACCAGGAACGTGAACGCCATCTATTGTTTAAGTAATTGGGCATGCATTATACGTGTGTCGCGAACAATGGTAGTTTATACTGGTACAATCTCCGACGCTCAGGTCAGACGGTTTCATCTACTGACTCTGCCACCTGCAGGTCCGGACTACTTCAGCGGAGGATCGTATATATAGGTCACAGTGGTTTCCAGTAATGCAAATGGAATTGAAGTATTTCATGGTTTTATCCACAAACGAAACCCATGCGACCCAATTTAATTCTCGTTCGTATGCCACGTGCAAACGACAAATCGCCTGTTTCTACGTTCACCTCTTCCGAGAACGCAATCGGGTGGCGAGAAGCAGTGACGCAATGCCAGCCTTTATTGGCCACGGTTAGTAGTTATGCAATGGGAATAGTGTTGCTGGCATAATTGAGTGTGGCCGAACTGACCCCTCTACAAACATTACATCATGCCTATATTGATTCCTTGAATATGAGCTCAACACCTCCTTCAGGACAATAGATTTAGGAATTTAGAAGAGGAATTTCTGTACAAGAAACGGCGTTCAAACGCGAGTGGGTTTGTCACGTAGCTGCCTACTGACGTCACTCGCGTTCATGTTTGTCGTTCGCGTTCAGTATCTTAAGGCTTAGGGGAAGTAAACACACTGAGTCACAGCCATGAAAAGTGAGTGTCAAGTTTTCATGTTTACAGATCCCTGGTACAAAATTTACTCCTCCCACCTTGATTTATGTTTAATATGGACCCTCAATATCAATCAGGATCGACTGTTATGCAACCCTCTTTTGTTTTACAGTAAGAAACTCAGTTTCAAAAAGTTGTAAAAGGAAAAGTCATTTTCTTGAACANTCTGTCTAGGCTATTCATTCGGATCACCTGAGCTCAACACCTCCTTCAGGACAATAGATTTAGGAAGAGGAATTCCTGTACAAGAAACGGCGTTCAAACGCGAGTGGGTTTGTCACGTAGCTGCCTACTGACGTCACTCGTGTTCTTGTTTGTCGTTCGCGTTCAGGATCTTAACCTCACTAATATTCAACATTCAATATTCATACAAGAGTTGCAGGCAGGTTTTCTTATTCCATTCTTTCCACTCCATTTTCTCGCTCAATGCCATTTTAACTGGTAATTACCTGGGGCCGTATGCACAAAACATCTTAAGTGTAAAATTTCCCTTATCTTTTGTTTGGAACAATAGTTTAAGGGAAATTCGACACTTAAGATGTTTTGTTTTTCTAGAGTTTCAGATTGTAAAGTTCCACTTGAAAAAGACCCCGGTTGGGGTCGAAAATTCGTGAATTCTGGAGATTGACTTCTTGCTTATTATCATTTTGTGTGTCAATTTTGTGCTATTCTGTATCTACATGTAAGATGTTTTGTGCATACGGTCCCTGATCCTTGCTGACAGCATGGCGGAGAGCTGCAAGTAACTTTATTATTTGCACAGGCCTACCTCACTTCCATGAAATCTTTGACATCAGCTTTTTTCCTCAGTAGGTATTCTCGTACCACACCATCTGCCACTGTTCGTTCTCGTAGTTGTACAATATCTGTGCTTAGACTAGTTGCCATTGATGAAAGTGTAGCTTCAGATGCTTCCATATCTTTCACGTTTAGACCGGGAGAATCGGCCTCTACAAACATCAAATCACATCAGTTTAAAAAACACATTTGTGGTGCAAATACTATCAATGGGGAACCCGCATGACTGCAGATGGCGCAGCAAGTATAAGACCCGAATGACGTACTGACGTTCACTTTTCTCGCTGTTGACGTCGCGCCGTCAAAACGTGTGTACATTTTTCTACACTATTTTCCGTGGAAATTTTCCCCAAAGACGTTGTCAATATTGGCATCCTGTGGCATTTCTGACGAAACAGAGCAGTAATATATGGACAACTTTGAACATGAAATAGGGCAGTGTAATTGAATCAAAATTGAACCAAACAGAGTGGTTTATTTTGGGGCAAGAAGTAAATGGAAATACTGTTAGAAAATAGGACTTCCGGGTCTTACAGTGACAGCGCCACATCGTGACGTAGTTCGGCGGGTTCCTCATTATCACACCCGCTTCTCAAGAGGTAGGTCCCAGGTTCGAATCCCGGGCCATGTGGGATCAATCATCCCTGGCTCTTCAGTCCGTCGCATGGGACAGTAAGCCGTGGTGCCTTGTACCTTGTGTCTTTGCAAGGGCAAGTATTAGACCCCATCCAAGTGAGGAACATGAGTCGCTTGAGATGGCCTTTTCCGCCCTTATCAGGGGCAATAATGCTATGGCTTCGGCCCTTATTGGAAAAATCAAATACAAAATACAAATACTGCTCATTTCTATTATTAAATAACGCTATGACTTCCCTAACAGTTTCAGTGTTTATCTTCACTGAGGCTGCCTTGTCTCTCATTTCTATTAGTATTAGTGAACATTTCATAAACAACGTTAAGGAAACTATGCACCCACAACAAAAGCTCACCTCCAGTTCCTAACTCGTATATCATCTCCCCCTGTCCGTCTGACAGTCGCTCTCGGAGCTGTGACAAGAGCATGTCATATTCTTCAGTTGTAGGACTTATGAAGCCAGTCTGGAAGAAAAAGAAGGAATATGAGACCTTAACACATGATCACTGTGTCCCAGGATTATTCACAGTGATCTCCACGGGTTTTGGTCTAAGAGGGGCGGCGGTAGGGGCGGCGGTAGGCGCGGTACCGAAGGCTCCACGCGAGGCGCCAAAGGTCTGGGGGCCCTCGCCCAGCGAAATTTGGATTTTAGGTGCTCTGAGATGCGTTTTTTGAGCATCTGAGATGCATAAGTGAACTATCTAAATCATAAATATTAGGGCGGACGAATTTTTAAAAGGGGCGGGCCGTTTTTTAAGAGGGGCGGATTTTGCCGTCGGTATTTTTAAGAGGGGCGGGCCGCCAATTATTTAACTGGTGTGGAGAACACTGATTCACTATTTTACTCTTCAGTGCTGGCTATCCCATAGATCTCCAGTTCAGATGGTCCACAAGGCGGGAATTAAGAGAGATCAAGATTTGCGCATAGAACATGATAGAAAAACAGTCCTTAGGTTTTGAAATCTGTAGGAGAGCTAAGAATTGCTTCCCTCAGTTTCCTTAGGAGAGTGATTTCACAGAAAATAGCTCTCCTCAGTAACAAATGCCAATGACCTAATAGATTTTAGGAGAGTGATAAATAGCTCTCCTGAAACTAATTTCAGGAGAGTCATGGTGCTGGAGAGTGATCACTCCCATCAACAAGTCGCCCATGGGCGATGCGCTCAGCTGACAATATTGATTTTTAGGTGTAATTTAGTTAAATTGTAGGCACATGCTCTAGCCTGAAAAAGGGCTACCTTCAGATGAAATTTGAAGTCTCTAGCTATTATGGCTACAAAACGTCGGGCATAGTTTGACGGACGGGGTGACGGACTGACACGCGATGCCACTGAATACTTATTCTACTAGCTCTGCTGACCTTTGGTCAGCTGAGCTAAAAACTAAGGTCTGGAAAAACCAAGAGGGAATGGTATTCCTTGTACATTAGAGCTGCGAGTTTCACCCAATCAGATTACCCGGTAGTTGTCTTTTTGCTTTAAAGAAGGTGACAGCCTAATACATGTAGGTATCCGCCACGGGTTTCGGACAACTACGTACGGCAGTAACCCCATGCATGCGTTATGCACTGATCTTATCGTAGTCGTCCGTAGTCGTAAGTACCAGTGGCAGATACCTAATAGGACTTCAGGACTTCCACAATCAACAATACTCATTGATGTTCTTGGCATAGGTCGGCAGAGATGATTTGTTTGGAAGTCATGTCTATTGTCTTCCATTAGATCACACAATGACAGTGACACAATCACAAAACCCATAGCCACAGATGGCCTGCTGCACAAAGGTTGAAAATGGGTTAATCGTGACATTACTGGACTGAAAAGCCCGCAATCATACACATGATTGGTCGCATTTATGGTTTTGAAATAATCTGTCACTTCATTATGTCAGAACTGCATACCTTAAAGGCACAGGAATTATTGGGGGTTTACAGTACGGTAAATACCTTGCGATTAATATCTTTCATTTCCACCTCGCCGCCATTATCATCTGGAGCGAACAGATTCTCTGCCTCAACGATACCCGACGCTGCATCATGCACGTCATGTCCATTCATTGTTGCCATGGTTATAAACTCAGTATTTCTGCAACAGAAGAACTACATGTAAGAGTTACTTTAACAAAAAGAAAGTTATCAGTCTAAGTGATTATAATGGTCAAAGAAATTGTCTTCTCATTCATATCAGTCTACTTCGTTTTGATCCTAAGAAAATAGCATTATAATGAAGTTTTTCCTAACATTATTTCCATTAATACTGGCGTGAAAACAACCCTTTGTTTTGGTCGCATGTTTAATCATGTCAGGTTGACATTAAAATTTTCATCATCTTGTTGCAGATGAAAATTTCTGCAATTTCATTTACTGTATGAAGAGACAGGGTGGCGACAGGCAAACCCATTTTCCAGATGGCCACTGGCAGCCATGTCTGAGGTAGAATCGGGCTGAAATTTGCTGAACATTTTATAGAGGGGACCTAGAATACATAATCACACCAAGTTTCAAGACTCTAGGTCAATTTAACTTTGACCTCTGTGACCTTGAAAGTAGGTCAAATCAAAAACCTGTTGGATACATGTACATGTACCGGTATGTCGTGTATCCTTATTACATGTAGATGTACATGTATCTAGATAAAAATTTGGAGATATCCAGCCAGTAGTTCAGGAGTTATTTCACTTCTTGTGTTTTCGGTTTTAGCCACCTATAATGGCCAAGCCAAGAATCGAATCTGACCATAACTTTGTGTCATAGATCATCTGACCTAGGGGTACAATGTACAGTCGAACCCCGTTATAACGATTCGACTTATAACGAAAATTTGCTTGTAACGCATGATTTCACAGTCCCCGTTTTTTTGTAATGTACATTGCATTAAAAATGCTTGTTTTTAACGAAATTGTTTTAACGAAAATCCGGTTATTACGATAGAATTCCATGGCCCCAAATCAAATATTCTAATGGATTTTTTATTCAGATATAATGATGCCAACAAAACGTTTGAGGTGCGAAGATTTTGATATGTCTAGCGCAAATGTCGCATCAGCGGGAGTGCAGCCACAAACATAACAGCCATCCTCACAACTGATCAGGGTTGTATTTAACACTAATAAGAGCTTCCTGTTACCAAGAACGATCCACGGAAAACGGCCCGAAAACGATTTTACTTAGTTGTGAGCACGGCTGTACTCAAAATCAGGAAATGCGAATAACAAAACTA
>NMRB01004915.1:15177-28264 GCA_002633025.1 Notospermus geniculatus
AGATGATCTAGTCATTAGTTCAGGAGTTATTGTACTTTTTGTGTTTTTGGTTTCCGCCACCTGGTGGCCAAACTGAGAGTCGAATCGGACCGATACTTGGTGTCGTGGGTCATCTGACCTAGGGGTATATATGTACCAAGTTTCAGATCAATAGCTCCAGCGGTTACGAAACGTGCCCTGCTAACGGACAACGACGGACGACGACGACGACGGACGCTGCACCATCGTAATAGCTCACCCCAGTGAGCTAAAAAAACAACAAGATGACATTGTAAATGTCGTATGGTTCCCGCTGTAGAGGTACTTCTACACGAATGGTACACTGATAGAGATCAAGATATATTGATAGAGATCAGACACATTGATAGAGATCAGGATACATTGACAGAGATCAGTATACCTTGATGTGATGTGATGTGATGTGGTGCAGTGCGATGCCATGCGATATGATGACATGACATGACATGATTGACATATGATATGATATGATATGATATGATGTATGATGTATGATGTATGATTTTGACCTTGACCTTGACCTCTGATAATCAAGGTCATTGCGTAATCGAAATGGGCATCCTCAATAACCTAAAGCAGGGGTTTCAATTTCCAGGATGAGGGCATACCAGGTATTTTCAAGAGGCCTATTTTGGGCGCATTTTTGCATGGCCTCGTCTGCTTTACGTGATGGCTACAGATTATATGAAGACATCTTACAAAAGAAAAAACAGCAAGATTCAATGATGCTCACAAATAAAATCTTTTCTCAGTTGTCCACAATTAATTGTTTACACTTTCAGATGTTATTTCCAAAGCAGACATCGCCCTTGGCCTTAGGTATAGGCCTTTCAAAAAAAAATGTTCAAAAAAAAAAAATATTTTTAGGCCTATTTTGGGCGTGGCTAATTTGGGCGCTACCGTTTATTAACGGTAGTTCTACCTGGAAATTGAAAGCCCTGTAAAGTATGGGTCACATCATGTCTTTATCACTACCACAGGCAGAGATATTTGAAATTATCAAGTTTGACCTTGACCTTGACCTCTGATCATCAAGGTCGTTGCATAATCGAAATGGGCATCATCGATAACCTAAGTATGGGTGATATCATGCCTCTATCTCTACCACAGGCAGAGATATTTCAATTTATCAAGTTTGATACATCAAAATCTCATGATATTTCAATCACCCAGACACGTGAGGCTGAGAATTTTAACACAATCCAGTCCTTGGATAAGCAGGCATGAACTAAGGCTTGTTTCATGTTGCTCAGTTGACAATATGGAAAGTTATCTCAAAATATCAAATTTGTGATATCGATATCACCATGACCCCTACATCTGAGATCAAAAGTAATCAGTCCATTGGATTCCTAGGGTATGAAAACCTAAGGGTAGAACTTGTTTCTGTGCTCTAGGTGCTAAAGGAGCCGAGTTATGGCATCAGATAAAAGCGTGACGGACAAAATATCAAGTCTGATATGTTGATTACATCATGATAGAGGCATCTGATGTTGAAAATGATTAGCTCATTGGATTGCCCAGGTTGACAAACCTAGGGGTAGGATGTGTTACCAGAGCCGTAGCTGTTGAAGGAGATAAGATATGAAGGCGTGACAGACGGACACACACACAGACACACACACACACACGCACACACACAGATACACACACACACACACACACAGACACCATGACCAAAAACAATATGGTTCCCGATTTTGATGATCGGGAACCATAACTAGTCCCCTGAGATTCGTTGTAACGGGGTTCGACTGTATAATATATAACCCTACTTGTAGGACAGATGACCTACATGTATGATACTTTGTACATAATGTACATGTACTGGTATGTACAAAGTTTCAAGTCAATAAAATAACTCCAGCGGTTACGAAACGTGCCCTGCTAACGGACGACTTTTTGATGCACAGTATACAGTCTCGTGGTCAGCCTAAGTTGAGCCTAAAAATCTTTGCATTCAGGACAGAGAGTATACCTGACGTGTCAGCTTTAAGTTTACTGATTCATTACATAAATGATCCACATGGTTAATTCTCACCATATGCTACAATGTACATGTACCATACCCAGCACACCTGTGCACAATGTTTCTACTCAACAGTGAAATGCATGTGCACAAAATGACTGCTTCAATTTCATGTCCTTCATTTTCACTGTTCACAAATTATTAATCAAATGAAAACATAATAAACAAACAATATACTGTACACATGATCAAAATTCTGGGAGATCATTCAATCCCCGGAAATAACCCCTTTGATTTCCTAATGAGACTTGACAGCTTAATGAGGAGCCTTGTTAGCTACCTGGTGGCAATCACGTCTGCTTAGCAAGCAACAGGTCCCTGACCGGGGTTAGAATCCCAGGCCACGGGATTAATCATCCCTGGCTTTTCAGTCCATCGCATGGGACAGTCAGCCGTGGTGACTTGTACCTGCCCTGGTTTCATTGCAAGGGCAAAGGAATGAGTATAAAACTTGAGATGGCCTCTTCCGTATTTACCACGGCCATAGTGCTATGGCTTCAGCCCTGACAGAAATATCAAATACAACACAATACAATACAATACCCTTTCCCTATTCAAGTGTCTGCATAATTTCTTCATGTATGATGAACTGATATGGTACAACGTTTTAGGCCTACATGTATGAAGACTACTAATGAAATCCCTAATAGCTCATCTGGCAGGCCTTGGAGGAATTATACAGTATACCGGTAATTCCTCCAAGGGCAGGCCTACAATGTACAAGAGCAAGACAATGCAGACAAAAGACATTTGGTTGGCCTAGCAGAGACACAAATAGTAGTTGACACGAATCACAGGACACGATTTTTAGGTAAGTTAAATTTTTTGACTTTTTTGTTCAATTCCTAGTCAGTACCTTTTCAAAATTAGGCCCTACTGATTACATCCTGGGTGAAGCAGATACCGCTACATCACATCACAGTTCAAAGCAATTTGAAAATCACGAGACACCAAATGAATTGGAATCACATTTTTGAATCAGTTCCCCTTCAGGTTCACTGGAAATTAAAAATCCACCGAATCAAGAGTACATACATGTCATCACATCTCACACTTTTGGACAACTGAAATCTTTCACCACAAGAGAAGATTTTTATACCAAACATGCAGAAATTGCCCTATTGACCCGTAAATGTCAGATGCAAGTGCCGTTGGTAGGCCAACGAGTAAATAACCAGAACAGGCTCATGTCATTTGTTCAGGTTGTGGTGCAATAATTGATCGAGTGCAGAGGTGAACAATAGATAAACACAGTCAAGTTTTGGTATTGATGATCGATGATGATGCAACGCTGATGCAACTGACATCTACATGGCCTGGACAGTAACCTAGCTAGACGGTGGCGCCACTGTAGTACTGGCTGGATGGTGGGGTGACTAATTCTACGTACGGTCATAACGCCTACTACTAAGATTAGGGCAAACAAAAAATTTTTTTAGTTTATCGTCCGAGTGGTTCTTGAAAGTAGGCAAGGGGGGGCACTTTTTATTTTTATTTTTTATTTTACTTTGATACGAAGAAATTACAAAATCAACTCCTCCTGAGCATGTTATGTCACCACCCTGACCATCTAAGACTGGATTTTGTTACAAAAGCACTGAAAATGCATGAAGAGAATGCTTTGGAAACTGTTGTTTACAGTCTACCACTTGGCGGCGCTGTGATACGCGGCACGGCGTGAAATTCAGACTGATAAAAAATAAAAATAAATTTGGCACGGCGCCGAAAATTGGCGCGGGCGGAGGACGATAAACTAAAGATTTTTTTTGCTTGCCCTTAGGCCTGACATAAAAGAACCTTGCAGTTGCACAAGAGTCATGAGAGTGTCATCATCCATACACCAGCCTATACACTACTAAAGCTCCTTGTCTAGTGCAATGATATACTCAAGTATTCAGTACGTACTATTCGCAGACGACACAGACGCAGGCAGAGAGGTCAGGGTCATCAGTGGCACAGTGTGTGCACACAGTGTCCACGAGTACACAACGCATGCGTGCTTTCTGCACGCAACTTCCACAAAAGCAGGGCCGTCAAAATATATCACATTCCTTGGTATAGGAGAATTTGTCAGGGTTTTTAATGCCGTGGATTACTGAATTGTTATGTGTTAAGGTAACTGATGAAGCACAAGAGCAGATTCTACGGTAATAATGTTTATTTTTTCAAAAACTCGAGGATGGATGGAAATTTTGTTTTTGTCACGTCAGGCCCAGTTGAACAGCGCCACTGGTGGGCGGCAGTGTCACTAAACTTCACAATAATTGATGACGTATTACACAACGCCCAAATTTGTTGAAGAAGTTTTCTCGACTTGTCATGACAAAATCGCGATTTTTCTCCGAATTTATTCGTTAGACAGCCCTGTAAGTCACGCAGTATCTAAAACACACCTTTCTGGTCTAAAAGATTTACCGTTCATTATTGCAGCCTTGCTGTGACCTGTGTGTGGCTGTGGTGGTGGGCATGTTGACGATGTTTGTTGACCACTGGCACTAGGCCTACTCTCACTCTCAGTTCGGGAAAGTTCAAAAATTGGAAACGTTTCCGACTTTGGAAACGTTTCTTTTTTTGGAAGCGATTTTCGATTCCAATATCGGGAACGTTTCTGAATTTGGAAGCCCAGAGATTATGGCACAATCAAGCCTTTTGATGATGATAATTGATGATTATCGATGATTGCAGCCAACTTACGCCAGCAATTCAGATTTTACGCCGTGAAATACAAGGTCACAGGTGCTGCCATCTGTTAATGGAAAAAAACACTTCCCGATTTTTGATACTCATATCCCGATTAGGCCTAACATGCAAATAGGCCTACACCGATTCCGATATCGGAATCGAAAACCGCTTCCGAAAAAAGAAACGTTGCCAATATTGGAATCGCTGGGCTTCCAAAATCAGAAACGTTTCCAAATTCGGAACTTTCCCGAACTGCTCTGACTCTGACTCTGCTGCTCTGCTCTGCAGCCAGCAGCCCACCACCACCACCACCGCACCACCTTGCCACCACCACAGTGACCACTTTGATATAATGTGGCTCCCTCTAGATGATCTGTATGTGCCTGTTTAAACTACCGGTAGGCCTAGGCAAAAACAGCCTCTGCGGTGTTTTTAAAAAAGAGAGCCACGCCACTGCACGGCTTTCTTTCGAATTACAAACAACCATCCGCCATGTTTCGAACAGCCACCGCATATGAATGGCTACCAAACCTATCCAGGGGGCACTCATAAAGTTACGGACGTTTGCTGAGATACATTTTGTTAACTTGTTTCTTATCTTTCAAAAATTTCGATTTTCAGGATCTTGACAATGATGTCATGTATCAAGGGCCAGGCATGCCAAAATAAAGAAAATCGTATCAGCATCGAAATGGATGGAGCACTATATCATGAAAAACAATCAAAGGAAATGTGTGCCCTTCATGCCCTTAACAATCTCTTCCAAGATCCAGATGCCTTTAACAGAAAACAACTGGATGAAATGTGCTATAAGTATGTACCTAATCATGCACAATTTTAGGCCAAAGCATCAGGGGTGGCCGCATAGAAACTCCACTAGCGCTAGCGGAGCCCATCTGCCGATAGTGCTGTACATTTTTACATGCATTTTAACACCGATAGGCTGTCCAAGCACTAGCGGAGTTTCTATGATGCGGCTACCCCTGGGCCCGTATGCATAAACGTGGAATAAGCTTATTCCAGGTATAGCTTCACATTATAACGTTAGGTTATACCTGGAATAAGCTTATTCCACTTTTATGCATACGGGCCCTGGAGTCCATTTCCAAACCATCTCAGTTTTGCCCATTGATCTGTTACTATTGGATATTCACCATTATTCATGAATGCTTGCAGATGAAATGACCAGTTCAATGGATCCCTTTGAATCTGAGCCATCAGAATAGGATTGAGAGGGCTGGGACTTAGCATTCTGCATACACTTCTGGTAGCTCGACTTGAAAGTGCCAGCCTGATGAAGACCCCGGTTGGGGTTGAAAATTTGCGAAATTTCTGGAGGACGACTCCTTTTATTATATCACTGCATAATGCATCGTGTAGAAATCGGCTAACCTCTTCCTACACTCTGCAGCAAGCAGCCAGATTCCGTGTTCAACGCTTTGGGATTTTCTCGTGCGCTTAATCAGAAACCTCGTTCTTCGTCGTTCACGGAAGAAAAAATATCAGTGATGTCATTTCATCAAATTTTGATTGGTCAACGTCATTACCGGGAACATGTCATGCATGTGGGTGGCGCAAGCTTTGCGGTGATTGGTTGCTATTTTTGGGACTGGGGAAACACGGAATGTGGTTTGCTTGCGTGAAGGTCAAGGGAGGAGAAGCTGAGTCTTTACCTGAACTCAGTGAAGATGGGACTTAGTAGAATGGCCTGCTGTCCATCCAACAATTCAATATCCCACCCGTCATAATTTTCAATTCAATTCAACATCGTTGATAATGAGTTTTTCTAATGGTCTGATAAATTTCAAATTCTCTTCTCTATTACGGTAATTCCCGTTCAGTCTCTCACTCGAAAGTGTGCTGGGAGAATAGGAAACTGTTCTTTCTTTGGAATTTCAAAACCATGCAAATCATGTGTTTGACTTAATTGTTTTTTGTTTCAGACTTTCTCCCAATAATATGATAAATCCCCACAAGAGTGTCCTTGGCCTTGGTAATTATGATGTGAATGTGATCATGGCATCCCTACAAACAAAAGGTTACCAAGCAGTCTGGTTTGACAAGAGAAAGTAAGTCAGGACTTCATACTTTCTACCATCTCAGAAAATGAATGGATCTTTAGTGACTTCTTCTCATCTTTATAGTTTGTTCCATATACTGTAAAGCAGGAAAATTTCGCGTGCAGGAAATTTTCGCGAATTTCGCGCGAGTGTACATGTATGAGTTGCGAAAATTTCCTGTCGTGAATATTTCCCAGTTCTTGGGCGAAATTTTTCGGGAACTGGTATGACTTGT
Organism: Notospermus geniculatus; assembly: GCA_002633025.1. Lineage (NCBI taxonomy): Eukaryota > Metazoa > Nemertea > Pilidiophora > Heteronemertea > Lineidae > Notospermus > Notospermus geniculatus. Next base: position 22,202 of record NMRB01004915.1, read on the forward strand.
GTGGGGCTGATTAGGGTCGGGGGCAAGGGGTGCCAATGTTCCAGATATCCATCCACCATTGATGATTGATTTCTATGACGTCAATCATTGACGTCATAGAAATCATTCCCGAAACCATTGACAATGGTTTCGGGAACAAAAGCCAGGTTACAGGGTAATAGCACCGTGGCTTGTTTGACACTAATTGCATAGACGCCAAATACACAGCACAGTGCACGATTGGGAGTGGGTGGTAATACATGTAGGATGCTTAGTGGGCTCTATACATGCTAATACATGCAAGTGATAAATATGGTCCGTGAAAGAAGTTCTGTGAAAAAATGTCAGAGACTCGCGAAAATATCCTGCCGTGAATATGTCTATAATTCTTGATTCGCGAAAATTTCCTGCCACGAAATTATCTTGCTTTACAGTACCTTTGGCGAATCGCACTGAACTGACGTCTGCGGGGGGGATCGGGTAACTGACAAGACCACAACGATCATGATAAAGTGGGTTCTCAATCAGCCATGAATGGGTGTGCTGGGCAGTGAATTGGGAATGTAGTATAATCCTATGGTGCAAACAAGGCTGGTCAACTTACCACCAGTGGTATAATATTGTAAACCGTGATATTTTCGCGGCGCTAAATGTTCACGATTTTGGTGATCTACGAATTCGCGACGAATAAATATTCGCGATTGGAACCCTTCAGCTTCAAAAGAATAATAAGAAGAGTAATTTTCGCGCGATTTATGTTCGCGTTTACTTTCGACCCTTGAACGCGAAAATCGCGAAAATAAAATGCACGTGAAAATTTCACGGTTTACAGTATTCGTGTTTGCGGTTTGATCAGTTTCCAAGTTCAACTAAGTGCCATTCGCCAAAGGTGTAGAACAAACTATACCATATGTGACCCACTCTGGCAAAAGCAGTCACATGTCGCTCAGAAGGTGAGCCTCAACGAACTAAGATGACACCATGGTCGATATTCATAAACATACTTAAGTCAAAGTGTGATACTTATCTCTTGTGTTGAACAAAGGATAAGTGTCACACTTAGACTTAAGATTTATTTCATTTTCTTTCTTTTTTAGGAACATTGAACAACTGGTTCTCGAGAACATCATGGGATTTATTTTAAACATCCCGACAGAGTACAAGTGGGGCATATTTCGCTTACCGTTCCACAGAAAACACTGGATTGGCATCCGGGAAATATCTGGCCTGTACTATAACTTAGATTCAAAATTAGACGCGCCAGAAATTATCGGAAAAACGTCTGAACTTGTTGCATATCTGAAAGAACAGACTGAGGATAAAGAGAAGGAATTGTTACTCGTGGTGCGGACTGCCGTTGATGAGGGAAGGACATGGTACAGAGATGAAAAAGATGATATGGCAAACCAGAATGGGTCACTTTCAACATCTGGTGTCATCAGTGACAAAGTTAATGATCTAGAGAATGAAAACTATGCCTCACATTTAGATGCAGAAAAGTTGGTGTTGTCGTTTTATAAAGATGAACAAATACGCGCACGTATGGAGTCAGATGCAATGGAGAGAGGTATTGTTGGTAGTATGGCTGGGTATTGTGAGAAAGATGATACAAGTTCCCGTGAATGTCGCCAGGTGGCAGCAGAACAAATTGATCTATGCACCGACTCGAACTCAAGTTATCACAGATGCAACAGCCCTTGTAGTTCAGATGTGAAGGATTCTGACAATGTGTCATGAAATGCTTTTAGGGTTAAGATTTGTACCAGTATCGGTTTGATATTCGATCTGTATTTTTAGCTCAGCTGACCAAAGGTCAGCGGAGCTATTCATATGACTAAATGGCTCAAATGTCTGTCTGTGTGTGTGTCTGTTAAAGTGGCACATTTTCGCTACCGTTTGGCCCACGGGCATGACACTTGGTGGAGTGGTAGGCCCTAGGCAGGGCTTGAAACAGCACAGAAAAAATTTGCAATTTGGACCATTTCATTGGAAAGTGAACTGGCACATATGTCATAAATTATTCAAGTGAGAACGTTTTTGGCCTTGAAATTTTGACCATAATCATACATGTATTACCCAGGAACACTTTGATCGATCAACCTGAATTTTTTTGAGGGGGTTTGTCGCTTTGAGGTGAAGGTTCCTTTCCATTTCCACACTGAAACCTATAATATTTGCTTGATAACCATTACAAAGGTGAATAATTCATACACGTACTTGTCCTGTTTTCCCCTGTTACAACCTCTTGAGGTAGCAGGTCATAGTCAGCTGAGCGCAAGGCCCATGGACCTCTTGTTCTGCATGAAGTCTGGACATGTATGAATCTGAAGGGAAAAGGTAATAGGCCTTGAAATTGCATTGTTTGCTCGATTGTCCACTGAGCTACATTTGCATCTGAAGTAGGTTGTACGGATGAAATCAGGTTGTCTTATTTGTATTATAGGATGTTCTAAGTTTAGTGGAAAAAAGTTGAAGGTTATCTGTGAGATAATCCATCCTCAAGTGTTTTTCTTTCTGATGCGAAAAACGGGTCAGTCTGAATTTTTCGATTCTCAGTTCTTTAGTATGGAGAAGAATTGATGTTGCTACTGCTAGGGGTGTCCTTAATTCAGAGGTTGTTGTGGATATCCTGTACCACATTTCTGTGACTGGAGAATGATGTCACCTCCTCAGGATCGATATCATGATAAATTTCTGTTGAGAAGAACTTCATACCATATTTATGCAGATTTAAGCACATGCGCTCATAAATGAAAATCGCTTATTTTAAGGCCTTTTCCCAACTTCGTTTCACCCGATTATAAGTACATCAGGGCTCGAAAATAGTCCGGCGCTCCGGCGCTTTTGCGCCTAGCAACCACACAACAGCGCCAGACGCAGGTCAAAACCTGGGTTGTCTGGCGCTATAAATAGCGCCAGGCTCATCTGGCTGTTTAATTTACTGAATCACACTAGTCATGTGGTGAACGAATCTTTCCTCACACAAACCAAACATTCTCTCAGTCAGTAATCCCTGCAAGACCAACATGATCAGCTGTTTGGCGCTAAAAACCCGCTGCCGACCACGCTTAGGTTAGAGCCGCGAACTGCGCAGTTCTTTGCGCATCTCTCATTCAGCGGTGAGAACTCCATCTCACCTCAAATTGGTAGTGATTCATTGTATGTTGACCTACAGGTGTCTTATCAAACATTCAGCAAGTTCCATGAGTCAGACGGTCGTCAGTGCCAACGGCCAACGCAGCAGTTCTTGGAATTGAATGATTGACGGGTCATAAACAAGTGGCACGCGGCATCCTTTTGATGTCTGACAGCAGAGTTTTGATTGTCGTCTGCTACTGCTCTGACTTGTGGGGAGCTGGATGAAATAGGCCTAAATAAGTAGAGGTATGCAAACTCTAGATCTGTGTTTTCTTCGCCTTGTGTAGGCTACGTAGGACGAATTAACCCTTCATGGTTGAAGATGGCAGGAGATTATGCTCACACATTCACTTGGACTACAAACTTCACCAGTGACCTGACAGTCATATTTGACAAATTTATTTTATTTCTTCATTTTCAAAGAGTGCATCAAGCGAACCCAAGGTGATAATGGCGGATCGGCTCAAATATATTTAGCTTCCGAGGAATTAGAAACAGCTCCGGAGAGAGCATATATTTTCAATAGTCGGAAGCTGTTTTTAGCTCCAGGCCTTAAAACCTTATTTTCGAGCCCTGCATTATGGCAGCCAAGTTCGGCGCAATGCAACATCGCATCGAAAAAAAGAAATTAAACCTATGTGTTCTGGTCAGATTACAATCAAAATGGTCCAGTCACCTAATGTTTTATATGAACATTACAAATATTTGGTGTTAAAAGCAATTTTCGCTGTAGGTTTTCGAGATATTCGCAATAAAAGTGCAACGTGTTTGCCTATTGATATGCAAATTTTCGTTTACACTAGTCCCATAGGAGTTGGTGAATCCGGTCGTAGAATCATTGATGTTATGTTCGGAGACCGGNCCAACTGTATTCTATGGATGTTGCACCATTTATATGGATGAATATGCAATAAGTGTCCTCAGGATTTTGTTGATGCCCTGAAATTTGGTGTGGAAGGTATCAAAAGTTTTCTGTCCACTATGATTCTGTGATTTTTATAATTTTGACTGTAATAGAATGATAATGTATCATTGTGTTATGTAATGTTGTCTTGTCTGCAAGATCAGGTGAAAAAAGACTTTTAAAGTGGCTAGGTTAGTATTTTAGTATTTCTGAATTTGAGGAAAATGAGAATAACTTTTATTGTGTTTTTTCCGAATTTTTTGTCATCTCGACGTCAAATCAGTTCAGGAAAGTTCCGATATTGGAAACGATTCCAAATTCGGCAAAGTTTCTTTTTTGGGAAGCGGTTTTCGATTCCGGTATCGGTAACGTTTCTCACTTTGGAAGCCCAGTGATTCTTGCACAACCAACCCTTTTGATGATGATAATTGATGATTATCGATGATTGCAGCCAACTTATGCCAGTAATTCAGATTGTACGCCGTAGAATACAAGTTCACAGGTGCTGCCATCTGTTAGTGAAAAAATACACTTCCCGATTTTTTATTCTCATGTCCCGATGTACCTTTCCCGAACTGAAATGAAATCATCTTCAGAAGCCTAGCAGAGCATGTTAACTATTTTCGTATGGTGGTCGAGTAAAATGTGTTTAGCCTGGATACAAACAACAGTATCGCTATCTCATCGGTTGTGTAATACACGTCATGGCAGCAATCTGCTATTTGTGAATACCGTATGCATAAATATATTCGCGTATAAAAATTGCCGCGAAAATCGCAAAACCGCCTTTCATACCGCGAAGTTAATTATACGCTAATACTATAATATTATTATTATTACCATTATATTATAATATTATTACGCGAACATTATTATACGCAAAATGGTACACTGACATGCCAATCGTGAAATATTTTGGCCGCCAATATTTTTATGCATACGGTATTCGGTCTAATAAAATGTACAAGTAATTTCGTTATAAGCTGAGGCTACATGTATATTTGTACACACTAGATGTTATCATGAGGAATTGAACCATGGTTTGCTTCATTTGCATACCTGCCTACCCAGCGTATTTTTTACTCTCAAAACTGTGTTTTTACACTTACAGTGTAGAAAAATACACTGATACGAACAACTGCAGAAATTTGAATTTCGCTATTTTACACTGAAAAGTGTCATTTTATGGGTTATTCCTCAAAAACAGTACAGCCAGCTCAAAGTTAGGGTCGGCAGGTCTGCTTGTGATATCATTACATATTGAGAGAAGTCGTGTCTCTGTTTGTAGAATACAAGTCAGTAGATTTCTGACGGCCATGCATTGTGGTGAAAAACACACAGCATGATGCACACCAACAACATGCAGTAAATGTTCCGGGGTGTAGAATTACAAAACTACTTCTCTAAGTCATGAATTTGGTGCTCCTGTGTGTTCGGGTATGTATGTAGATACCACTCTGGTAAATCTATATAGCTACAGAGTGTGCCAGAAAAATGCTGTGGATTTTTGCTACTGATTACTGTTTTGATTCTATCTAGCGTTCCTTGTTCTGGACACATTTTTGTGAGCCACCCAATACATGTTATGTAGATCGAAGAGACGTTCACCTATATAGCACCTCTGGTCTTATGCAGAAACCTCAGGCAACTAGGAAAATATATATGAATTGATAATGAGAACAGTCATACTAAAAACTTAGGTTTTGTTTTGAAATCAGTTGCTAGCAGAACTCTTGACATCAAAGAATCATGACAACATGGCGGGATGTATTTGCATGTCGTGGTCACGTTGCCTGAGTTGTTCTTTAATTTGTTCCCACCTGCTTTATACGTTGAAAGAAGTTAATCAATATTATTTTCTTACTTCCAGTGTCCAAATGTATCCCTTGAAATATGTTTGATCACCACCATGTTTGGGATAAAGTCAAAAGCCCCGGCACTGCTAGTTTGAATGAAATGGTCCATGGACCATGTGCTCACTGGGTTGGACATAATAGTCTAATGACAGAGGGAGGTACATATCAGTTATGAGCAATCTGGGT
>NMRB01004916.1:737-11075 GCA_002633025.1 Notospermus geniculatus
CCCCCCCGATGTAAAGGGTTACCTGGTGTCGGTATTCCAGGCCCAGGGGCTGCTCGCCATTTGTGCCAAAACGATTTTTTTTTTCGAGCTAGAGAATCTCACCTCGCTCAGACCTGCACCAGCAGTGTCAGCACAGAGCAGTGTGAGTGTGATTATTTGATTTGTTCCAGGAAAATTAGTCCCCGAGGAAAATTAAGAATTTGTCCATGAGGAAATTATCTTTGTGGTAAAGTCGGTCACGTCGGTCGGAGAAGATTATCCATATACATGATATATGGATATCAAATGCTTGTCCTGCATCATGATTGTGATGGCCTTTAGCTATATGATTTATTGTTGGATTGTTCCATTGATTTCCTGAAATATGTCTCCCATCCACTTCCAGATAGATTGAGGCTACCATTGTAGGCCTACCAGTGTCAGTATCGCCACCACCACCAGAGAGAGTATATTCTTCTCAACATACAGAACAGAACAGTCAAGCCTAGGCTGGCCCTACACAGATTAAAGACAAAATGGAACTGGAACTCTTAGATAGCAGTCTCACAAGTGGGAACTCACCAAGTTCGACTGATAATTCCAGATCACATGTCGATCGAAAAGCAAAAACGATGCTTTCACAATCGCGCATCGCTCATCTGGAAAAAATTAGGTCAACATCAGTTTCACCCAGGCCAAGACCGAAATCAACAGACCATGCGAAGTCATTGAGTGGGAATTCAGCAAATGGTGGACCTGTTATCCCACCTCGTCCGCCGAAGGCAGCTCCGCGAAAAAATATCCCTAAAAATATTGAAAATACTAATATTCCGAAAGCTAGTTCTTCAAGTAATATAGATCTGATGGCATTTTCTCCAACTGAAAAGCGTTCTCACTCAAGTCATGCTTTGGACGACTTTGATCCATTGCCCCGTGGGTGGAACGACCCAAATAGTGGTGGACGTGAGAGTATCTATGCAATGATGAGGCCTTCAAAATCTGAGTCAGATTCGGTGTACGAGTCAGTAAGTGGTGGTACAATTCAATCACAAGGAGCAGCGAATCAGCTTCCAACAAATGCAGCGTCCAGTACTGAGGAAGTGTCTGCGTTCCAGGGTGGTGGATCTCGTTCAGTAAGAATTGTCAATCAAGTGACAAATGTTGCTTCTTTCAAAGAGACACCTCCTGTTATTCCACCAAGACCAAAATCAGATCAACCCCCCATACCACCACGCCCCCATGAAAACCCCTCTGCTCCGATACAGTCTCAAAATCTTCCAATGAATGCACAGACTGGAGTTGTCAGGCCAAAAGTTGTGAGTCGTTCAGCTGACATGGAATCAAACGCATGGAAAAGGTCGGGGGTGGTGTCTAGTTCATCAGCAGAGTTCACGGATGATTTGACCAGGAGACGACATGTATCTGATATTCCCCCCTCTGTCGGATCAGCTGACTTGATGGCATTCAGAGCACATGAACGTAAAATAAGTAACTCATATTTTGATCCATTATTAACCCCAACTTCTGGACAAGATTTACCGTCACTGGAATTTCAGGGCCTACGACGTAAAGAGGCACCCAACCCATTTCCTGAACTCTCAAAAGGATCTACATTGAAAAACTATGACACAGGGCGACTGTCACCAGTACCTGGGTCTCAACCAGATAGTCTGGATATTACATCTTATGTCGTTGACGCTAATTATGAGAGCCTTCAGTACTCTTGGGAATACAACTCGTTGAATTCAGGTAACTACCAGAGTTTGCTTCCTACCGATCAGTATGGAACCATTTACACCAGTATAGATGGCGCTCAACTGCCTGCCGATGAGGAATTTAATCTCGATGAGATCCAGGATCCGTTTTCTATCTCAACGCTGACGCTCCTGGCTCAGCATCGAGCAGCAGCAGCTCCTCCTCTTCCTCCACGCATTAGAAAGGATGTGGAGAAGAAAACTGATGCAGCAGCTGCCCAGCCTTTTGATGAACCAGCACCTCCCCCATTGCCACCGAAGGTTTCACATGAAAAATCTTTAATTGGATGGGTATGTTAAGTTTACTCTTTCGTTAGGTATCATTGCAGCTGGTCTTATTTTAATGGTTTGACTTGAAGGTGCCTCATACTGAAATCCATCAACTAAAATCTTTTCTTGGTCATCTTTGTCTGAATTATTCAGTGATTTCACCTCGAAATATCACAATGCTCCCAGTACATATCGCATGAACATTCACTTCCATGAGTTCAGCCTCTATGACCCCTCTCCACGACTTATTTTATCCAGGTTGATATCCATGACAGTCTTGTCCCAACATTTGTCGCAGATGAAGAGGCCCAGGCATTCTGTGATGGGATGAATCAGTAAGTATTGCAGACTCTATTGAATTAAAGCATCTCTTCTCAGAAGAGATGATTTAATTTAACACAAAACATGAAGTAGTTTTAAAGGTGACGGAAACGATTAGACAAATGCATGTAGGCCTACCATTGGAACCAGAAACAATCCAGGGTTCTCCACTAGTGTAACAGAACGGGCGCGGCGCCCGTTCTAAAATGCAGGATTGACCTTAGCGCCCGGTCTAAAAATCTGCCGCCCGGTCAAAAAAAATCACCGCCCGGTCAAAATTATTCACTTTAAATAACACTGAGGTTTTCCAAGCACCGACAAGAGCTGATTTACATTCCGAAATGCCGGGAAATCGCATTTCAGGGCTTCTACATTTCAAATTTGTCTGCGGAGGCCCCAGACCCCCCCCCCTGAGGACGCGGGTGCTGCAGCGACTTCCGATATCAGTAACCGTGTGATGCCACCAGCGCCCGGTCTGTTTCAAACCCTGTGGAGAACCCTGCAATCGATGTCATTTTGACACCCAGACGTGAGGCTTTACATGTACTTGACCAAAGTGAAAGTTAGCTCTTAGTTATTGCATGTTTATATAGTCTTGTTATACAAACAAAAAATGAAGCACTAACCAGGAAGATCTTCTGCCAACACTTGTCTATTTTTGTAATGTCCTGATTATCCTATCTACATGTAGGTCTTATAACATTATCGAACAGGAGTGTCTGCTCATTTCTGATGTATTTTTTCAACAAACTCAAAAAATGCTTCCTTTATGTTCTTGGCTTTACAATGTGGCAGTGGCTCCATCCAAAATCCATGAGTATGACTCCTAAACATGATGACTAACAGCTTTGATTCCCAAACTTTGGAACAATTACCTCTGCGGACCTTGACATTAATGACAATCACTGCTCTTTGTAACTGTGCCATTATAGTTTTGTTCTTCCAGGCTGAAATCATTTTGGTTTCAAACCTAATGTCCCAATCATGTATTTGATAGTAATTCTTTGAAATAACTTAAGATTGTTCAGTGAGGAAGTTGTTGAATTTTTCGTGGAATTTCATTTTTAAATGAAACTGGTCGGCCTGATGAATGAATGCTATCCTGAATAATGCATTGGCTACATGGTTTGTTATACATAGGAGTCAGTCAGTCAACACATTATAAAATGCCTCTGAATTATAGGGGTCATCAGACGGCCTAGTTTTGACAGTAGACTGTTAAAACCATGCATCCATATAGTTACCTAACTCTAGTGGCATTAGTAGAAGTTGGAGACTCCTGCGGTGCAGAAGTTGCCACGTTCAGACTGAATCCTTGGTCTCTCCTTCACAGCAACCTGAGATCTGTGTCAGTCAATAACTGGTAGTACCAGGCCACTAGGCCTAATTCAATTCTTATCAATAGGCCTGTATCTGGAGGCAGCTACAGTATGATACTGGCTGGTTGGTATTTGGCCAAGTTTTATCAAGTAACTTAATTGAAATATACATGTTTTATGTTATTGTTGATAATAACTTTGTCCAGCTAAACTTACTAATTTGATATCTGTCATTAACTTCCTAACGCAAGAGCTCATGCGACATATTAAGGAGATGAAATGCCAGATGCAGATTTGAAAAACGATGGAGGCATGTTGAGGCCATGACCACAGCAGAGGACAAACTCTTGTGTTGTCACGTTGATGTATCAGTATCAGGCCATGTTTGATCCTGGGAGCCTGAGGAGCCTGATAGCCTAGTGGTTATCACGTCCGCTTAGCAAGCGACAGGTCCCGGGTTCGAATCCAGCCCGGGCCATATGGGATTTCATTCCCGGCTCTTCACGTCCGTCGCATGGGACAGTAAGCCGTGGTGCCTTGTACCTTGTGTCTTTGCAAGGGCAAGTAAAATACCCCATCCAAGTGAGGAACATGAGTAGCTTGTGATGGCCTCCTCCGTACTTACCAGGGCCAATAATGCTATAGCGTCGGCCCTGACGGAAAAATGAAATACAAATACAAAATCCTGGGACAAGACTTTTATGGCAGTGTTTGAAAGAAGTGTCTACCGTAGTGGAGATTGAATAAGAAATTGCTACCTTTGAACCCCCAGTGTTGTGTTCAGCCCTGTTGGACTTAAGTTTTTCATTCTCTAGTTTGAAGACGACACACTCCATCAAAGATCCAGTGAAGAATGCAGGGTTTGTAATCAGTCCGACCCTGGAACATGTCGATTATCCGGCAATGACCATCAAGTTGACAGTTCAGGCCCGTTTTGCTAAGGAGCCGGTTATTTTCACCTGTGATGGTAAGTGTAGTCAGACGTCAGTATGGACCACAAAACTGGAGACCAAAACTTTCTTCTCTGATGCTGAATGAGTTATCAACTTCATGTAACTCAGAGGATGAACTCACCAAGATCAAATTCTGAGTCAGATAAGACTAAGAGACATAACTTTCCAGGGTCTTGTTTCTACTCTAATTCCTTCTCTCCTCTTTCAGTCAATAGTTCCGTGTTCCATGTCGTCACCCATGTCTTGTACACAATCTGTGATGAAACTAACACAGACATCTCAGAAATCAACCTAGAGAACTACATCCTGAAGGTGTTTGCTCGTCAGGAGTTTCTTGTGAGGTGAGTTGATGTTTGGAATCTGGGAATCTATTGACTATTGATGAGCTCGACGGGATGAGAGGCCTTTGAGTAGACAACCAAGATCATTAGACGTTGGTTTGGAGAGACTCTGTGTTTGGTGTTTGGTTCCAACTCTCGTGATGTCAATTCTTATGTTTTCCTCTTCAGCGACTCCATCTTGGGTGACTACGAGTATGTCCAACATTGCCTGAAGCTTGACCTTGAGATCAAGTTCACCTTGATTGACCTACAGAAGGTCAAACGCCCATATGAACGAAAGGTATCTTTCTGATGATCTGGTGATGGCCAACATCGCCGCCTCTAGCTCTGGGATAGACAAATCCCAAATTGACGTAAACGAGAAAGATCTGTGCACTTCCGCCAAAATCGCAAACACAACCTCAGTCTGAAACTGAATGACGTGACGCAGACAACCCCGTGACAGTGACTTCAACGACGTTGTGTCAGAGTCGACCATTGCTGAATCATGGATTGCATCACGTCAGCTGGTGTCAGATCGAGGTTCTGGTTGAGATTTCGGCGGAAGTGTGCAGATCTGCGAATTCGAGAATCGTCTATAGTTCTGAAGTTTCCTAATGATCTTATCAGCAGGGATTTATGGCTGCTTGGCAGAAATTGATATACTACTCATACTGAACTATAAAAAGAGGATGTTCTCTATTCTCTTCATTGTTATTTCCAGGTGTTAAACTTTACTGAGAGGCTGACATTTTCTCTAATCAACTGCTGTTATTATGTCTTCCAGCTCCCTGATCTACAGCCCATGGAAGCACCCAAAATGTCTGAGATTTCAGAATACAAGAAACTCGTGACGCGTGAAAGTCTCATGATTCTGATGGACACGTTCACGAAGGAGACCGAGAAACTGCCGGAGCAGGCGATGCAGAGTGAATTCACGAGGATCCAAACAAACTCTCTGATTGGCTCGGTGAAGGCCGTCTGTGCCATTCTGAACGCCGTGGAGACCCTCGAGATTTCCTTGGCTGTCAAACGGATCCAGGCAATAAGTCAGGAGTATTCTGAGACCAGTGGGCGGCCATCTTCAACTTATGATGAGTAAGTATTGGTTTCGTAACAGACGAGCTTAGCAGACGACACCATTGTTGGGTTACTTAGCAGATGACACCATTGTTGGGTTACTTAGCAGACGACACCATTGTTGGGTTACTTAGCAGACGACACCATTGTTGGGTTACTTAGCAGACGACACCATAGCAGACGACACCATTGTTGGGTTACTTCACCAAACGAGCACTTAAATTACAAAGTATTTGAAGAAAGTTTGCTTGCTTTCAATGACCCAAGAACACTTTGCTGTTTCAGACTCGTGGCGGCCACAGCCAAGTACGACGACCTGAACGGTGCCCTACAAGAACTGTGTTCAGCTGTTGTCAAACTCATCCAAATGTACTGTGATCTGTACAACACAGACTTCATGATAAAAGTCCCCAATAATAATGATGGCGGGGTGAAATACGTCCATCAGATGTGTGACAGTGTCATCATACACGTGGCATCGGCACATCACTTTCAAGCTGCCTGGTTGACAAAGTAAGTCTTCAACTAACGACTTGAGGATCTCATTGGAGGTTTCAAAGGAAAAGACTTCATGTTTTCATTTTGGCACCCCATCCCGGATTACACATGTAATGGAGGTCCCATTGGAGTGTATGATTTGTGCCCTCAAATCATCCTGATTTGATGGCAACAAAGATGATCTTTGACCCCAGTTTAGCTCAGGTTTCATAGATTATGATATCTCGGTCCACTTTGCCCACATTGCCTGCTCGATCATCCCCTCTGCTCGGTTTAAATCTCCCTGTTCATTCTCTATCACTAAGAATAGGACCATTTCTATGAGATAAGACACTGTGGACGTTTTACTCCCACGGTGTCAATTTCAATAGACTCTATCACTCCAATAGAGCGCAGCACCTGACGGGTCGCTAGCTAGGCCTACAGCGTCACGACGTCCCGTCCCCCATTCTGAACGCGGTGACGTCACTCGAAAAACCTCCACTTGTTTCAGCGATCATGACGTCGTCTCACGTCAAGATGTCATGGAATGAGTACGGGACGTCGTGACGCTGTAGTACCCGTCAGGTGCTGCGCTCTTTTGGAGTGATATAGTCTATTTACTTTGTCTCTGATTCTGTTAAAGGGATATGAGTACCGGTAGCAAAAAAGGTGCTAGAAAATCAAGGTAGAGTTTCCCTCATTGACCTTTTCCTGGAGGTCAAGAGGTCATGTGACTCAGTGACCTTTAACCTCTCATAACACCTCTAATCCTAGTTGAATCTGATCATTAAAATAGAGGAATTATTCCACTCAAAGAGTAACACGTGAACCCCTATCATGAACCAGTAGCGACTGTTCGCCTCGGTCATAAATTGACCATCTTGGTGCACCTCGGCACTGCAGTTGTGAGCTTCAAATGGAAATGCCTGATAACGGTCATGTGATGTAACAGACTGCACTTAACACTTCTCTTTCCTATCCTCTACATTTGATGTAACATTTTGTTACTCGTAGGTAACAGTCCAGAGCCAAGCAATGTAGCGTTTCAAGTATCTAGGTTAGCTGCACACTTAGTGAAATATTCACCAATCTAGGCAGCAGATTCTCTTTTAAATACATGTATTCTGCAGCTTGTGTCATTAACCCATTGTTTTTGTGCTGTCAGTCTGTGAGTTCTAACTAAACCCTCAGAGAAGCCTCTAGATTCTAATCTAAACTGATCTTGTAACCGACTTGTACTTGTATTCATGCTCCTCCTGCTTGTGATCACCATGTCATGGGAGACGTCCGACCTGCCTGTTTGGTTGTTTACAGAAATTTGGACGATTGTCTCCCTAAATCAATGCATGTGTTCTGACCTCTTGGTCAACGAAGGTTCTGAACCGATGACTATTCATTATCAGCTCGCACGGATTCAGCCAGTGGTGAGCACTGCCGAGGGTGCCCTATGCGAGATGTCGTAGGTTCAAATCCCACGAAGTACTGCTTATGACAAGAAAGAATATGAGGTGAAGGTAAGTAGGCTAGATGACTTTGTGATCCCCTGATCACAGCTGACAATAAAAATTCCTCTCCATTTCAGGTATGACCATTACCGTGTTTCCTGTGGTCTATTTTACGGCGGTCGACCGTTGTGTAAGAATGTTGTTACAGTACAAGCTGTGATGACGTCGGACGGTTTCCAACCCCGCATCCTCTGGGACGAGTGGATACAGTTCCCATCAATGGCAATCTCCATGTTGCCACGGGAGACCAGGTTGGCCTTGACCTTGGTTGGCTTCACGACCGAGAAGGATGGTCCGAGCTCAGAAGTGCCGAAGCAAGTCAAAGTCCCCCTCGGGTGGGCTGTTCTACCGATGTTTGATTACAAAGGGTAGGCATGTTCCCTTCCTCCTTTGTCTTGTTCAGCTGTGTAGCGTGTTTCTGTCTGATGAGATGGATTTAAAGACTAGGAACTGGCGTGATGGATGAATGTGTCCATTTCAAAATGCAGGGCTCACAGCTGGCTTTGTATGTCTAGTTTTGTCCCCAGTTCATGGTTTGCCATGTACGTGGAGGATTGTTCCCAGGCAAACACTGCAGTTCAATGGCGTGAGTTATCCCGACTGGTCAAGTTTTGTGTATAATGGCCAGCCACTGCTGATAGTCAGTTGATCATGTTTATTTCTTCATTAGTGAAGTAATAACCCTCATCGTTCTCTCCGTCTGTTTCAGCCATCTCTCCCAGGGTGAACGTCTCCTCGCTCTCTGGCCTGATGAAGGTGCCAATCCCTGTGGCTCCACCCAGTGCAATATCCTAAAACCTGATGCTGTCCTACTCCAAGTCAACCTGCCAGACTTCAGCCATCCTGTCGTCTTCCCTCCGGTTAAACCAACACCAATCAGGTAAGTCCGTGACCTTGACCTCAAAGATATGACCTTGTGTTCAGAGCTGTCTGTGTTTCCCCAGCTGTACTCACAACAGACACATACTAACAGTCAATTCATAGAAACCAGATCATACAACCTCGTCCCCATGTCTCTGCTCTCTTTCATTTATTCCTTCATTTCCTCGGTTTTTGTCTTCCTTTGATCTTTACTAACTTGATATGATTCCTTTCAGTGATGACCCTGACACACCCAGGTATCTTTATTTTCTTTAGTTGTCAGGCATGTTAAGCTTGTGTGACCTTACATCCAACCATTCTAAAACCCTCATCAGATATGCAGCTTTTTGTTTGACCTGTTATCATTTTGCTTTGCGTTGTTCGCTCCTCACTTTCCTGCACTTGTAACACATTGAAACTTATGATTATAACCGGCTTCAAAACTAGACCAAGTTTGTAGTAAAATCTCCCCCTCTCTCGGCCTATATCTGCCGAGATCCCTCCGTGTGATTCCCAGCCCAATCACTTCTTTCTAATGATATAACTGCTTGGAGGAGAATTTGCACGATCCTATGCCACTTTCGTTTGTCTATTGAAACATGTGATTCTGGTCCATTCGTCATCTCCTTCTTCTCTTTGTCTGTCCCCACTATTTGCACGGTTTATTGTTCTTCAAGCCGATATAATGTATCTTTATAAGGCTACAATAAACATTTCGATTTGATTGATTGATTTGATTTTGTGACTTAACAGTAGTTTCTGTAGCAGCCTTAGTTAGGGAGGTGACTAGGGCCAGATCTTCTCCATCAGGGAGTTGACGAGGCCTAGATCTTCTCCAACACCCTGGCACCACTTATATTCTGATCTCCTTCTTCAGCCTAAAGAGACCATTTGAAGCACTTCATCCACACGACCAGGAACAACTGACCGAGATGCTCAAAAAGGATTGCGTTACGTTGTAAGTAGCGAACTCGGCAAGATGGCTGGGATTTACACCAATTAGCTGGCTCTTGGTTTGTAGTCTTACCTGGCCTTGTCATCATGGCATAGTGATCATCATGATCATCCGTGGTTCTCTAGGAGTATCACTGTCCTTGGAGGAGATACCAACCAAGGTTAGGTCTGCTACAAAGCTTTTTCCCTGAGGCTGTATGAAGCTCCTGCTTGTTGAAATCACCGTTTTCATACATTTCAGTGCCACTGCCAAGGAGAATGAAGTTCTTTGGGAGAAGCGGTTTTATCTCCACAAATGCCCCCAAGCTTTACCCAAAGTTTTACTCGCTGCTCCAAACTGGAACTGGTCAAGCCTGGGGGATATCTACCGGCTGATTGAAGAGTGGACCCCGATGAAACCAACGGACGCTCTCGAGCTGTTACTGCCATTGTGAGTGTTGAGTCGGGGAAGATCTTTCTTGAAAAGTTTTCCATCAGAGAAGGTCCGCTGTAATTTGACCAACAGTTTTGTCACCATTTCCAGAAGTCAGAACTTTCAGTCA
>NMRB01004916.1:12858-28227 GCA_002633025.1 Notospermus geniculatus
TGAACCTGCCAACATGATGCTTTGAATTCCATTTCTGACGATAACTGAGCTATTTTCAGCACAATTAGTGTTCCATGTACAAATGTACGTCAGCCTATTCAAATGTACACCGATGACCCTGAACACACATCGTTCGTGGGGTTCTCATTAATTCAGACCTTTTGTATCATAAGATCACCTAGACGGAATTCAACAAAATTTGCAGTGAATGTGCAGAAGGGTCTTGCCTATCACATGGAAACGTCAGAATGCAAATCTGTTTAGGTTTAAAGGGATATTGTCCACATTTATAAAATGCTAAATTTGTCAGTTGAACCTTTATGGTTGATTCCTTTATGCTAACGGTCAATTCAGGTCTCCACTAGGCCATATTCAAGAAACCAGATCATGCAACCTCGTCCCCATGTCTCTGCTCTCTTTCATTTATTCCTTCATTTCCTCTATTTTGTCTTCCTTTGACCTTTACTAACGTGATATGATTCCTTTCAGTGATGACCCTGACACACCCAGGTATCTTTATTTTCTTTAGTTGTCAGGCATGTTAAGCTTGTGTGACCTCACATCCAACAATCCTAAAACCCTCATCAGATATGCAGCTTTTTGTTTGACCTGTTATCATTCTGCTTTACATTGTTCGCTCCTCACTTTCCTGCACTTGTAACACATTGAAACTTATGATTATAACTGGCTTCAAAACTAGACCAAGTTTGTACTAAAATCTCCCCCTTTCTCGGCCTAAATCTGCCGAGATTCCTCCGCGTGATTTCCAGCCCAATCACTTCTAATAACTGCTGGAGGAGAATTTGCACGATCCTATGGCACTTTTGTTTGTCTATTGAAACATGTGACTTAACACTAGTTTCTGTAGCTCTAGCTTTAGAGAGGTGACTGGGCCTAGATCTTCTCCAACACCCTGGCACCACTTATATTCTGATGTATCTAATTCTTCAGCCTAAAGAGACCATTTGAAGCACTTCATCCACACGACCAGGAACAACTGACCGAGATGCTCAAAAAGGATTGCGTTACGTTGTAAGTAGCGAACTCGGCAAGATGGCTGGGATTTGCACCAATCAGCTGGATCTTGGTTTGTAATCTTACCTGGCCTTGTCATCATGGCATAGTGATCATCATGATCATCCCTGGTTCTCTAACAGGAAGCAACTAGGAGTATCCCTCTCCTTTGATGAGATACCAACCAAGGTTAGGTCTGCTACAAAGCTTTTTCCCTGACGCTGTATGAAGCTCCTGCTTGTTGAAATCACCGTTTTCATACATTTCAGTGCCACTGCCAAGGAGAATGAAGTCCTTTGGGAGAAGCGGTTTTATCTCCACAAATGCCCCCAAGCTTTACCCAAAGTTTTACTCGCTGCTCCAAACTGGAACTGGTCAAGCCTGGCGGATATCTACCGACTGATTGAAGAGTGGACCCCGATGAAACCAACGGACGCTCTCGAGTTGTTACTGCCATTGTGAGTGTTGAGTCGGGGAAGGCCTTTCTTGACAGGTTTTCCTTCAGAGAAGATCCACTGTAATTTGACCAACAGTTTTGTCACCATTTCCAGAAGTCAGAACTTTCAGTCATCTACAGAGAGTTGATTCAACCTCATCTCATCTTTTGCTTTGTTTGTTTCAGATACGCCGACGAACACGTTCGAAATATCGCCGTCTCCTGGATCAAGAAAATGTGTGCCGATGAAATCTATGACTATTTGCCACAGCTTCTGCAAGCATTAAAATACGAACTTTATCACCAGTCACCATTGTCTGAGTTCTTGTTAGAAATGGCCATGACCAACGTACGGATCGCCCATCGACTTCATTGGTAAGATATGGTATACTACTCGCCCATGGTGATAAACTCAAGGCAACCCCTTGCTCTTGAATCATTGGCTGATGTCCATTTGTACTTCTTGGCTAAGAGAAGTGAGCAGCAGTAGCTTCAAGGACAGGGAACAAGTCAACGTATGGAACCTCGCATCAGTTTGTAAGGTGATCAGGTATCTTTGTAATCATACAGTATTGATGACTTTCAGGTTTTTCAAGGAGGCCAGCCAGGACGTTCACTGCTGCTGGAGGTTCCATCTCATGAAGACTGCTCTGATGTCGATGGCTGGCGCGGGCTTTGCGGAGGAGATTGAGAAAGAGGAGAGACTGACCAGGGGTCTGACGACTGCTGCTCTGGCAGTCAAGGCTGCTAAAGATGCCAAGGATAGAGATGTATGTATCAGTTGGCCTCAATCCAGTGTCCTTTCTGAGACTTGTTGTTACTGGGATTTCTCTCTGATCAGCCTCCGTTTTGTCCAATCCCAGATACCACATTAATACTCAAGCGTTTCCTTCGTTCTTTCAGATGTCTTTGCTGAGAGAACTTGGCCTTCTTTTTGAAGAGTTTGAGGACCAAAGCATTGGTCTTCCTCTCAACCCGTCCCTCGTCATCACCGGCGTGGAGCTCAAGTCGTGCTCCTATTTCACATCAAATGCTTTCCCACTCAAACTGGTCTTCAAACATGACGAACCACGAGCCGACCCTCATTACGTCATGTTCAAGGCCGGCGATGATCTACGGCAAGATATGTTAACGATGCAGCTCATTAACATAATGGATAAGATGTGGTTGAAGGCGGGGCTGGATCTGAAGATCATCACGTTTGGATGCCTCGCGACTGGTGACAGAAAGGGTGAGTCTATCAGTCCTGGCCTCTCAACACCAGATGGAGCCTTCCAACGACACTAACAGAATGTTTATTTGTCTGATTCTCCCCTCTTTCAGGTCTGGTTGAGTTGGTATCAGAATCACAAACTCTGAGACAGATTCAGGACCCGTACGGTGTGACAGGGTCGTTCAAGGATCGTCCACTGGCTGAATGGCTGAAGAAATATAATGCAACTGAACTGGATTATAGGAAGGTAACAGATTGGCCGGATTGTTGTGTCATTTTCTGATGTGCCCAATGTATGGAGGCATTTAGTCATCCAATGAGAGAGTCTTCATGATCAACTCAATGTTTCAGGCCGTGGTGAACTTCACCCGCTCCTGCGCCGGCTACTGTGTCGCCACCTATATCCTTGGCATCTGTGACCGACACAACGACAACATCATGCTGAAACAGACAGGTCACATGTTCCACATCGATTTTGGGAAATTCCTCGGTGATGCACAAAAGTTTGGGAACATCAAAAGGTGAGGAGAGTTATGTCCAGTCCGCTGTTTAAATTTCTCCTGTCTTCACCCATTCACTTCATTCTCCAGGGTCCAGGCTTCACTCTGTCAATAGCCTTTTGAAACATTGCCATGTTATGTCAGTCTTCTTATAGTAGATGCCTTCCACATCAATCTTCATTTCTCCGTAACCGCATATGATTATCTTCACAGGGACCGCGTACCGTTCGTCTTCACGTCTGACATGGCGTATGTCATCAACGGTGGCGACAAGGTCACAGACAACTTCCAGCAGTTTGTTGACCTGTGTTGTGAGGCATTCAACATCATCAGAAAAAATGGTGGATTCTTGATCACGTTACTCAGATTGGTGAGTGGTTCATCCGAGTTCCTTATCATGAATCCATAGTCAAGTTAGGATGAAGTGGAGTTATCCACTGGAGTCTTGTGTGACTGAAAGATCATTTTGAAACTTGTCTAACACCCTAACTCTTCTCCAGATGTCAGCCTCAGGAATCCCTGGGATCAACCACAATGCCGCCATGTACGTCCAGAGAGCCTTGCTGCCAGACTGCTCAGATGCTGAGGCCATTGCTGCATTCACAAGGTATCTAGGTCAACCTCCATCATGCTATCAAGGTCAACCTCCATCGTGTTATCTAGGTCAACCTCCATCAACTCTATTTACAGTGCTTCTGTTTTCATTTGAAACCTCCATTTTGAAGTGCCTCAAGGATTTGACTCTTTGGCTGTCCTAAACCACCAATATCGACCAGCAAAGAGTCTCTTCACTTCTGATGTCCACATTGATCTATATTTCAGAATGATCCACGGGAGTCTGAAGTCCGTGTCGACACAGTTCAATTTCTTCCTCCACGCGATGGCGCAGAAACGCTTCTCTGGTCACAGGGAAGGCATGCTGCTCTCATTCATTCCAAAGACATACAGGTCGGTGGCTAAGGTTCAATACAACACCCAGATTCTTATCTTGTTCAGGGTCTGTTTCTGAGCCCATTGGGCACCAATTATAACTTGGTATTCTCCACTGTTTTAGTGACTATTGAATAAAGGAGTGCTGGCACAAAGGATGGAACAGTAGTTATTAATGGACAAAGACCAGATCACTTTCATTGCAATAGCAATGCCATCAAGAAAATCAATCAATAATGCAGTCAACTGAAAATTTTACAGAGACAACCAAGAGAGGGCGCCACCCTCTTTCCTCCCATACCCTGAGGCATGGGATGTTGAGGCCCTGACCTCTGACCCTGAGACGGAGATACGTTGTTAATGTGTACCACAAAGGTAGACATCATTTGTTCCATTTGACCTTTTACAGTTTACCTCATCACTTTTACTTATAGAACATTTCTCAGCTGAATTTGCCTCAATATTTGCTGGTGGAGTAGGTGCCTACATGTACCTTACCCCTTCATGTAGTTGGAACAGTTACAGAAATCCCGGTTACCCAACTAGTGTACTTGGGGTACCTGAAACCACTTAAGTTAGAAATCTAGTTCCAGAATCAACCTCAGTCCTGGGACATGATTCACTTCAACAGCTCATCTTTCTCTCTGTAACCTTTCTTGGTGAAGCTGGAGTTGGGCCACCATGTATCACAGGTACACAGACTACAGACAACAGTTTGTAGGTTGTAGTAGGCAGTGGAATGCCACAAATGCCACTGGTGGCCTACTTCCAGCTTCTGTGGGACAAATGGTACATAAGCCAACTCCATTTCAGTGACTTGTCAGTGATTCCAGGTTTGAAAATTTGTCCCTGCTGTGCTGTTGGCTACAAGATTTACTGAGTTGTCAAAACGATAAAAAATCTCCAACAAGTTGTCATAAGCTGATTGCTAGGCTGGATTTACCTTCATGAAACAGACACTCCAATGTCCATTCAACATAATTGTTAAAAGATCTGTAGGTTCAGCCAGGATTATAGTAAACAGTCAGTACTCATCACCTGGAAACCCTGACGTAAACTGGAGTGAGTGGCTTATCCTCTCTTGTCATATTTCAATAATGCTCTGATCCTCACAACATGGTAAGGTCTCTTTAATTTCCGAATGCCATGGTTGATCCTCCTGGTTATGGGGCTGATGATGCCGCTGATTTCTTTGGCAGTTTGGTGTTGGTGACTTTAAAATCCCATTGTAAACTACTTGTCTGAACCTTGGCTTACACATGGACCTCATTTTGAAGGGTGACAGTTCCCCTGCCCCTCCCAGTACCCAGTGGATGAGGTGGAAGACTCGCCATGCTTGATGATATCTTGTACAGAATGTTGAGGGTTGAGGGAAGCAAATTTTCTCAGTATCCCATTCCATCCAAGTGGATTTGATGGATGATCTGGCATGCTTGACAAACTCTCGTATAGGATTTTGTGGTTGTGGGACAGCCAACTTTCTCAGTATCCTACTCCATCCTAATCTACAACTGCTGGTGCAGATCCCAGCCTGCCTATGTTGATAAACCTTCATCTCCATGGTTTGGGTCGCTTGGTATCTGAAGGTCTCCACTTTGCTTGCTTTCTCTAAGGGTTTGGCTGGGTCCCTTTCCTGCATGGTCTGTCCTCCCCTCACCATGACACAGGACTGAGGGTGGCTTCTGTGGTGAAATAGCAAAATGAAGAATTTACACCCCTCCCAAACTGTTCAGTGTTTGTACGAACTTGGAACATAAAAACCAAGCAGCCTCTTACAAGTAGTGTCCCTTTCTGCCAGTCATTCAAATCTGCTTTGAAAACTTACACCCCATTTTCGGAAAGAACCTCTACTAGGCCTAGATAAGACACAGATTTAGGACCTTGGAGTGAAACAGTGGTTTTGTGATTAAAAAGACTTCTTTTGAATACCCAGAGGTCTTTGAGGATTCAAGACTACTGGTAGTTTGAATAGCAGAATGTTCCTGAGAGCACCCTTAGTCCTGTAAGGGTGGGGGAGTGTCGGTTTCCTCCTGTTTATGATACAGTAAAGGACCATGCAGTGTGATCTACCACTCTGTGTGATTATCACACTCGGAGTGGTTGGGGTTAAGTTTTCCTCTTGGATTAGGTTGAAGGCTCGCAGCAAGTCCTGGGAAGACGACATGAACTTGGCCGGGATATCAGACACTGCGGAGGAATTGGGCCACCTTCTCAGCGCTGACGGGGTTGAAATAGATTCTGATGATGAGGCAGAGGATGTCAGTCCTCCAAATAGTAAACAGTGTGTCCAAATAACTGATGAAAAGGGGGCCCAGCAAACTGCTGTACGGGCAGCTCATCGAAGTAACGAGCTGCCAACCCCACAGGCAGGAAAACGGTCCGTCTCTACAAGTGGAGATTCAGGCAGCTCAGATCCTGGAACACAGGTCTGCAGGACTGATAAACGTCGTGTTCAGTCTGCCCATGAGCTGTCTTCTTTATCAAAGGAGAATTTACCAGAAGCCTTTCCGTCCGATAAACAGAGCAGCGAACAAACTGATGATGAACTGACTTGTGATAAGGGACAGTCTGTTAGGAGTAATGAACAGTGTACTGGTGTTGATGTGAAGCCTGATCTGGCAGGACAACAGGGAGCTAAGGCAGCTGATGGGGAGGAGACCCATGAGAAGGAGTCAGAGGAATGGGCCCCTCTCACGGACGAACAATGGTCCCATCTAATCAGTGAAGAAGGGGTCCAGATAGTTGAGGGGGAGTGGCCTGCTCCAACAGTGGGAGACCAAATGCAGGTGTCTGGTGAACAATGTAACCAAGATTTTGATGAACAATGGGCCCCGCTGACAGATGAACAGTGGGCCTGTTTGGCTCGTGAACAGGGAGCATGCCTGGCTAATGAAGAGGGGGCGGCCTGTCTGGCTGGAGAAAAGGGGGCTTGTCTGGCTAGTGAACAGGAGGTATGTTTGGCTGGTGAAGAGGGGGCCCAGGTAAATGACATTTGGCCAACTGCAACAGCAGAGGAGAGGGTCAAAACTGATGAACAATGTAAACCAGTGTTATATGAACATTTGGGCCCTCAGGATGACGAGTGGACACAACTAGCAAAGAGAAATCAACAACCTCTACCTCAGCAACACTATGATGAAATCACGGATACCGAACAGCAACCTGAGTTTACCTGGGGAGATCAAAAACATGAAAGAGGGGGCAAGGATGCCATGACAACAGAGGACCAATGGGAACCTCTCACTGACAGGGAGTGGGCCGAGCTGGCCAATCAGGATCAAAATATAGCCACAGTTGAAATTGACAGTTCTTCTGATGAGGAAACAGAGGCTGGACACTCCGTGCCTGTTTGGGATGATGTGTACCAGTATTCACAGAATAGGAGACAATCGCCAAGATCTTTTCAAAAGGACGGGAAGGACAGTGTTAGGGAGAGAAGAGACGTCATCTGCTGATGATTGGCAGATGTCATTTAGAACAATTCTTTGGAGATAATAATCTACATGCAGACTGTGATAACATTATTAACCATGAGATTAAACTTTTTACTTCTGAACAAAACTTATTTGTGATATCGCGAAAGTCACAGAACAAAGGAGATCATCTATGACTTGATTATCTTACGGCATGGAGCCAAAACTGCTTATAATGCAAACAGTGATGATGATGGCAATTTGGTCACGCTGTCCTTGAACAAATAACAAACTCAATGGCGCCACCTGGTGATGTAATATGACACTAAACACCTCAGTGTGGAGGTCTTGGTCATGTTACGAGGTGTATTTTGGTGATAACAATGACACAAACTCTCACTGATTCCAGGAGTATAGAACACAATATTATCTTTCATCCCATCAGATGACGTGACTTCATACAGCTGGACATTACCGCCGCAAAATATCTGTCAGTCACGTTCATATCCTCAGATCTGACCTGTGATTGGTCCGTTCTGTCCGTCTGCTCTTCCACTGAGCGCTATTTGTCCTTGCCTCTTTCAGCGTGGCGACAGACGGGAAAATAGTGAATGTCGTGATGGAGGGACATCAGAAGAGATACAACCCAGACAAGTTTTACGTGAGTACCCTTGTAATTCTATCTGTATGATCAATCCTTCACAGAGAGTCTTGCTGTTTTGGCGATACTTGATCAATCAATGAATCATTCTCACTTCAGATCTACATCATCCGAGTGGACCGAGAAGGAGAGAAAGTTCCAAACTACATCATGCGCAAATATTCTGAGTTTCTGGAGTTCCACAAACGATTAGTTGAAATGTTTCCAATGGTCAAGTTGCCGTCTCTGCCGGGAAGGTAAGTCACGGCTTCTGTCTCACTCGGCGAGAGCTCGATTGTAGTGTTGACCTTCAGAACTCCTTGGGAGGTCAGATATTGACCCGGTGATGAGGCCTAAAGGGGGGAATTGATTCATATGGGCGTCGATGTCCAAAATAATGTCATATTATGGATGGCGTAAGGGGGAATTTGATGGTCTGTCATTCAAAAAGTACTCGACCCAAGTTGTTGGATTGCTGTATTCTGAAACCTCACTTTGCTCATTTCAGGGTTTGGCGAGATAATGTCAAAAACGTGGCGGACAAACGGCTGCCAGAACTTGACAAGTTTCTACGAGAATTGCTCGACTTGGCACCGGAAATATCTCAGGTGGGTGATTGTTAAAACTTGGTCTTTATCAGTACATCAGTGCAACACATTCTGCTGAATCATACCAACATTGTAGGCTAGCCCAGTCCACAAGTGGCATATTTGCCAAAAGATCTGCTGCACTGATTGACCTCTGCCATTTACCTTCATCTATTCCAGTGTGATCTGATCTACACTTTCTTCCATCCAATGCTCCGAGATGAACAGGAAGTCAACAAGAGCAAGGGCAAGGTCAAAGGTGAATGAGGTCAAGGTCATAAAACGGGATATTGAGACTGGCTGAGGTCTTGGGTCAATCGTGAGGAAGGTCAAGTCTTGCAAAATGGAGCAATTAGCCTCCCTTCTTCAAAATTAGGGACGAGACACCTCTCTGACACGAGTTCTGATAGTATATCAGTATCCAGGGTTTCCGCCACCCACCGTACGGACCCAAAAAATTTTTGAAAAGAAAAATTTATTTTTTTTAATTTAAAAAAAATTTTAAAAAATTTTTTCAAAAAAAAATTTTTTTCCCAAAATTTTTTTTTCAAAAAATTTTTCTCAAAAAAAAATTTTTTCAAAAAAATTTTTTTCGTTGATTTTTTAAAAGGTTTAAAAAAATGTTTGGTGCCATTTTAGGCATATTTTGAAGCATAAAATCCTCGCGCCGGTCATGCCGGTTGTTTGGTTTCGTCCGGCATGTCATGGAAAAATGGTTACCCAACGTTTTTGAGGGCACGGCTCCGTACCCTGGAAAAATTTAAGGGTACGGAATTTTACCCATTTTACCCTCTGGCGGAAACCCTGGTATCTTGGAATAGTCAGATAATTTGTTTCTCCTGCAGACCCGTCACCAACCGCCGTCCCTCGACGACCTCACATCATCCAAGGTCAGCTGAAACTGAGCCTTGTCTACAAGGAAGGTGGACTACACATCATGGTCATGCATGCTAAAGACTTGGTGAGAATCTTTCTGTGGTACATAAATGCTCTTACTCTCATAGAGATAATGTTGTACCCTCATTCTAGAGGTGTCTCCTGCAGTGAATCGTGGAGAACGAATGCTTACAGGCGGCTCCAAGTCTATATCTCTTGGTTTCAACCATTTCTTCTAAATTAACAGAGCATTCTGTGTTTCTCTTGCAGGTGTCTGAGGGGAGTGAGCTACCCGATCCTTATGTCAAGATGTACCTCTTGCCTGACAGTGCCAAACAGACCAAACGCAAAACAGAAATTGCCCGCAAGTCAAACAATCCAACGTTTAATGAAATGGTATGTTAGATGTGAACTGACGACATGGTGACGGGAGAATTGTCGGGGTGGTAGTTGTGATGCCAGAACGTTGACAAAGTCGTAAAGTCAAAAGACTGCAGCAGTTCGTTTGCAAACATTGTCACATATTTCATTCCCGTTGAGTCTGAGATAGACTTCATCAATGTCAACCTACCAGTTCTCTGATATCATATATTGACACCACTCCTGCTCTTTTCCAGTTTGTGTATCGCTTACCATTAGACATCATCCAGAGGAAGATACTACAATGTTCTGTATGGAACTACGACATGCTTAAAGAGAATGAATTCTTGGGGGCGCTGTATATCGACCTCAATACCGTGGACCTGACCAAAGAGACTGTCGCCTGGCACAGGTTGGGGCTTTATCAGATGCAAGTCTGAGAATGCGATAGGGTTGAAGGACGGAAGGACAATATGATGATGATTTAGAGTTATTAGGGTTCATGATACTTCCTATGCTTCCTGTCTTTTTAGGTGGGGCACTCACCTTATCTCAGGTTGTGAATTGAATGCCTGGATAATTGCACTGCTTTTTGAATAACCTTTATAATATAACTTATGTTAATGAATGCATGTGAGGCTCCAACTGTCGGCACGAAGCAACATCGACATTGGATACACTGGTTCAGGGCCCAAACTGTGTCCATCAGGCCCTGATCAAGCATAATGTTTAGATGTCGAGTACAAATACGCAGTCATGTGTTTGGGAATTTGACCCTCTGGGCGTTTTTGAATCCTCGTTCTTGCCCACACTCGTGCTGACCCAGTTCATGTAGTTGTTGCCTCAACTCGAGAACGGCAGTCTCGAACACCAAGAACGCAACCCGTGTCGGGTCAAGAACAGTGTTCTTCTCAACCCTCCGCTGAGTGGGGAGTGAGAAGAATACGTTCTTGACCCGACACGGGTTGCGTTCTTGGTGTTCGAGACTGCCGTTCTCGAGTTGAGGCAACAACTACATGAACTGGGTCAGCACGAGTGTGGTCAAGAACGAGGATTCGAAAACGCCCTCTATGTCCAAATCCTTGTGTGACCCCACCTCTTTCTGAAAAGAATCACGCACAGAACAATTTAGTTTATTTTCAAGTGCTTTTTACTTGTAAATATGTATTCAGTCACCTTCCATCATTAAATGAGCAAATGTTCATAATAGCGGGACCACAATGGTAGAATTTTATGCCTATATATTATGATGAATGCATTTTGCGGCTTGTTTTGCTGTAGTGTTAGTCTAGAGTCATTTTCTGTTCAAATTTTGTTTTGTTTATGTATTACTGACTGTGAAGGCATAAATAGTGGCTGTACATCCTTATTACACCACTAGCTTGTATTAACCCAATGCATAACCGACTGTGAAGGCATAAATAGTGGCCGTTATTGCACCACTAGCTTGTATTAACCCTTTCATGACACACTTCCAATTCAACTACAATAGACGTTGTCTATTACGAATATGGACACTGTGTAGCATGAAAATTGATTTATAGATCATTATGAATGGATTTGAAAAAGATGAGTTCAGCAAAATATACTTCAAAGTGCGTCAAATGGAGTACCAGGACAAAGGCACACATCAGGGCTCCCACTGGACCCCTCAAAAAATTGGAGTTTTAAGGGTCCCACATCAATTTTCAAGGTCCCTAATGTATTGGTGAACCAGATTTCCAAATTGCAAGGGTATTTTCTTTGTTTTTTTGGGGGAATACACTTTTGGGGGTTATCTCGAGTCCCGACAAGTGCTGTGAGAGGACAAATGTTGATATTTTGGCTCGGTAGCATAGCCAAGTAGCAATCTGCGATAGAGCCAAGAGACTTGTTTCTTTAGCTAATGATACATGTATGTTGCTTTTGTAGCCTATCATTCGTCTAATCATTCTTTCATACTGCTGCTTTCACATCTTCATGTGTTTCAACTTAAATTTTCTTTATTTTTTGTCAATTTTCTTAAAACTGGATGTTTTCAATGAAGTTGTTATTTTTTTTAGCCTTTTGAAGCCTAAGTTGTGATTACCCTTCCTTAAACCCCTGCTGTATTCAGTCCATGCAGCTGTTTTGCTATCTATCACATGAGGAACAGGTGGTTGACAGTTAGTGCACAATTTCAGAGTTGACTTGCATGGGATACTTTACTGCCGTTAGAGGCCGCCAAGAACGTAGTGAAATTTGATGCCACAAAGAAGTGCACGCCACAACGTCATCCATAATGACATTGAGGCATGACATGCGTCTGTGACATCAAATTTTGTGACATTCTAGGAACGCTATTAAACAGGCCACCTCAAACAGAAGTAACGTCTCTCATTGTGTTAGGTAGAGCTCACTGCTGCTAACTTAACCAAAGTCAGTTCTAATGGCTGATTCAGGAACATGAATAAAGCAGACATTATTGTGATCTGTCAGATTGACCATAGTGTCTAAGTTAAGTATTGTTTTAAATGTGTGGCGGTCTAGGAAAACCCATTGGATGTCGCCGAATGATAAACAAGGGCTGTCAGATTGCCTGTGCATTGATCTACTACTGTTTACCTGTTACGTAGTACATTTCAGCTGTTGAAATGTGTGGGTTCACCAAGGCCATTAACACTTATCTCAAACACGACATCTGACGGGTTTTCCTAGACCGCCACACAAATGTTCCATTGATTCTGAGAAAGAAACAAATTGTATATAGCTGTGATGAAATAATACAATACAAAAGGTGCTGCCAATCTTTATACATAGCAATAATGTAATTTATGATTTAGAATTATACCATTAATATTGCATGAAGTATATGATAAAAAGTACATGCATGATATTCAGGAGTCAATGAGGAACCCGCACACTAACGTCACGACGTGGCGCTGCAAGCGCTTGTACCGAAAGTCTCTTTTTTCTAACGTTACTTCCATTTATTTCTGCAGTGAAAATAAACCATTTGTGTTGGTCGCCCGAGAGTAAAACTTACATCATCTTGTAGCGGATGAAATTTTCTTTTATTCTCATTCCTTTTTTTCTTAAAATGAAGGGATACAATGGCGATAAAAGCAACGTCTTTCCTGTCATTTTTCCTGTAGAAAAATGTACAGGCNGTATATTGAAACGAATGATAAAAAATATTTTGTTATCTATCTTCTTGTGGTTATTCCTTCCAAATGTGGAGGACCCATGGTTTCCTTGACTTTGACACCTTTTCAATCACTGAATTCCCCTCCCCAACCGCCCGAAATCTCACCCAGCCACCAGATTCAAACGGACCCAATAGGCAGCCTCATAGGCATTTTGATGTGCTAATTACACCGGTTGGTTGGCATGAGAATCTAACTCTATGTATTGCAAGTAAAATACACTAAAGTCAACATTTGAGCTGAAGTCTGTAGGTTGTCAGTTGCCAGCGCCACCTGTGATGAAGTGACTGCACTGATACGAACCTAAAAGCTGTAGGTGTGGGGTCACTGTATTGCATTAGATTGTCTATCTCGTGGCAGCAGATGTAACTTTTGACCAGGATGCCACACTCTCCTCAAGGAAGCGGGGTTTACGCAGTGATTTCAGTCACAGTGTTATATACATTGTATGACATGAATTTCACGGTGTGACATGAACAATTATTTTTGCATCTTCATCTTCACCAGCACAGCATTAATCCAAGTTTTTCTTCTCAATTTGATGTCTTCTAACATCAAGAAGAATTCTTATGGTTAGCAACTGGCTCTTGACGATCACCCAGGATTTATATGGCCCGTGCGGGGCAGTACTGGTACCTTTACTTTTGAAAGGCAGACATTATGACAAGCAGTTCTATGGCTGGGAGTGAATCACCAAGGCCTCTGATGAAGGGTTGGTCATGCTCCATGTTGAACTTCTCAAGTGATGAAATGGATGACGACTATTTTTTGACAGAGATTTCGACATAAAGTATCTGTCTCGTCCAGATGTTACCACTGGCTATGTATAGGTTGCACAGGATCATGTTAGTTCCACACTCCACCGCCAGGGGAGGGATACCGCGGCATACCTTTAAGCACTGGCAGGGATTTTTGTTTGCAGCACAGAATGATAATGTCTGGCCACTTCAGACAACATTCTGGTTGAAATCCCAGGAAGCAGTGATTGCAGTTCATAACCAACGAACACACCAGAGCTTCACGTGGAGAGCNGAGCCCCCCCCCCCCACCACCACCACCAAAGGCCCCCAACGCACTGTCGTCTGCTCATCCCGCGCGTAGACGGGTCCTCACCCATCGTAACGCTCCGCAAATACGCATACCGGGGCTTTCAAGGGCGGGATACCAGTCTATCAGGATCGTCTGCTACGAACCAAAACGAGGCTCGTCGATCACTGACCTCACGTTGACCCGCAATGTTGCATAACGGTATAAACATGAATGAGAATATCACAGGGAATACTTTCTGAAACATCGCGATATCATGATCCCAAAAAGAACAATCGCATCCCATCTCGCTCAGAACGAACCAGCGGATTTAGGAGAATATAAAAGAGCCCGAATGCAGTCGCCAGAGTAAGTCAAACTTTGTTTTTCTACAACTCACACAACTTTGTGACGATCGCGGTTTGTTATCAGTATACATTGTGTAGATCATCACATGTACTAATATGGTCTCGTGTACTTATGATCACGTTTGGTTCACACTGAGTAAACATTTATGTCAGCCTACAATGTATACATTTAACGTTAATAGCCTAGGCCTATTGGTGGGCTCCCTATTGTGCTAAGTGGCCTTCAAGGTCAATCAGTCGCGTGCTGGCCTTTGGGTTGAAGGCCCGATTTGATAAAATGATGACATTTTTGAACTATCAGATGATTTCCCAATCCCAATATCCTAATAATGGCTATCAATACCAGTACTGTAAAAAGTGGTGTAATAAGAATTGAGTTTGATTTTGATAAAAGAATGTGATTGTCTGCTGCAGATGCGCCTAATACAGCCCCTCCCATTCAATTAGCAGGCCTACATGTAATTGAATGTCCACTTTTGTTCCTGACTAATCATCACTTTTCCTGCTCAGGTGCGGAATGCACCTGGACACAAAAAATACTTCCATGATCTTGTGGAACGATTGTCCATTGCCATTGTTCATCCCTGGATACAACAACTAGTTTGATTTGGTGGAACAATTGTCTGTTGCCATGGTTACAGATTTGGGCCTATTAGGTGTCAACAACATTGAACACTCTGATGTCATTTGTCATTCTTTGTAAATTATCACATATTTTCATAATCTGGCAGATTCTATTATATTCAGTGTTTCTGCCAGAGGGTACTAAAGGGTAATATGTGAGTACCCTCAAAGGAACAGAAAAGGGCCATTTTCTAAATTTCATGGGGGTTTGTTGATTT
>NMRB01004917.1:0-22673 GCA_002633025.1 Notospermus geniculatus
GCTCATGTTCATAAAAGTTAGCGAATGCTTTCATTTCAAGTTTTGCAGTACATTTAAATTGTTACTTGCTGTGCAAATCTTAAAGGGCCTCTAGAGGCAACTTTAGTGCATATATTGATATGATTACTAACAGAGAATTGATGGCATGAGGATCCAACTTGGGCATCATTTGTGAAGTAAAATTTCATCAATGTCAAAATTTCATCCGAAATTCATGAGTTCATGGTTACTAGCGCCACCTTTTGTATGGTCGCAGTAGTAGCCCAATAGCAAGCTGCCTCTAGAGGCCCTTTAAAGTCGTCCTGAACCGCCGAGCAAAAGTTGGCACCCGATCATTTTCACCGCCCACGAAAATGGAACTTCCATTTCCGGTTGTGTGATTTCTCCGCCCCCCGGCTTCTGAGCATGCGCAGTACGCTACCTTAATGCGCCATCACTTCACATATCAGTTTGTCAACACAACAATGGTCGAACACAAACCGCACCAGGATGCCGAAGCGGAAAGTGAAAGAAGGGAAAGGGCGGCATTAAAAGGTAGCAAAAGCCGGTCATCGGCTATGAATTTGTCCAGAGACGCTATCGAAGTGGCTCATAATAAAGAAAGAACTCAGTTTTAAGACGTATGAGGAGGTTGCGGCCATCTTGTGGAGATCTAGGCCTATTTCCAACAGAGATCTGGCTGGTCTTCCCTTGCTCGTGTTGCCGATCAATTTCAGGCGGGAGATATGGCCGTAAATGATCACATCCTCTCTGAAACTCGGTAAGAATATCGCCTGAGTTATATTCTTTGTAGGCATACTCCGCTGCAACAAAATATTCGTTCATACCTTTTTATCGAATGTCCGACTATAGAATTGCCACACTACACCATTTCCCTTATCGAATGTACAGGCGTTGGCGTTTCGGGGGCTTTGCGAAAACTCTCTAATGTCGTCCAGTCGCGAACCGCACAAGGTGGATGCGGATGCCTAGTGCATACATACGCGAATATTTTGGCAGTTATCACTGTAATTCCTATCGGATAATAAAATGAACCTGTCCAATAGATTTAGGTAACCAATCCAAAATGTTCAGGGAAATTACACTATTCCCAATATAATTGATCGTATTGGATACTCCACTGTCGAGCTCTGTCCAAAGAAGTTTGACCGCGGCGAGGTGGGCTACTGCATTTGGCCTACCTTGAATACACTTGTACCATCGTGTTGTTCACAACGGCAATCAAGGAGTCATTTGGTTTTATCATCCTGAGGGATACTGGAGCGGACGAGGCCCTTGTAACTCTCTGGAGGAGCCCCCGGAGGAGCCGTGATTGCCTCGTGGTTACAGCGTCCCCTAATAGCCAACAGCACGTCGCGAGTTCAAAACCAGCCAAACCATATGGATAAATCTTCCCTGACTCTTCACGTCCGTCGCCTGAGACTAGTACGTCTAGTCCAGTCAATCTACGAAAAAAATGGCCAAACCCTAAACAAATTGCAACAAGAGTTTTTTGCCGTTTTCTGGTACAGTTTCATGTGCTCTACAACAAACTAAAAGTCCCAAAAAATCCCATCCCGGGAAATTGGTGAAAATCCCGTTTCCATGGCAACCGACCATGAAAATCACTTTTTTAAATGAATTTTTTTTGTTAAATGGATGTATCTTGTGCCTTTGCAAGGGCAAGTAAAAGACCCCATCCAAGTGAGGAACATGAGTAGCTTGAGATGGCCTCTTCCATACTTACCAGGTCCAATAATGCTATGGCTTCAGCCCTGACGGAAAAATCTAATGCAAATACAAACCATGGATCAAACCTGGGACCTCAGAGGTGACAGTTGTCGATGTTTCCACTGCACCACCGTGACAGCTCCACCATTCATAATCTTATATCACCATTCTTTTATTGTTTCAGGAACAGGAAGAAGCTACCCAGGTTCGGACCAAGGATGATAAACCAGACACCGCCAAGTCAGATCAGGAGGGGGAGACCATAAAACCTGACCTCCCAACATCACCCACAGCAGGTAAAAGATCACGGATTTCTTGTACATTTTCTTACTCTTTGCATGTGAAATAGATTTTATTTCTAATTTGTAGTATGATACAATCACGTCCTCATTATCGTCATCATCATTAGCATCATCAGTAAACTGGGAATTTCTAAAATCGCATGGGACAGTAAGCCGTGGTGCCTTGTACCTTTTGCCTTTGCAAGGGCAAGTAAAAGACGCCATCCAAGTGAGGAACATGAGTAGCTTGAGATGGCTTCTCCGAGGGCCGATCTTGCATGGGACAGTAAGCTGTGGTGCCTTGTACCTTGTGCTTTTGCAAGGGCAAGTAAAAGACCCCATCCAAGTGAGGAACATGAGTAGCTTGAGATGGCCTCTTCCTTACTTACCAGGGATAATAATGCCATGGCTCCAGCCCTGATGGAAAATACACTATCTTCATGGCACTTCGGTGATTTTTTGGCAATACATACTCCTAACAACTTGACGTGCGTTTCTTTCTCAGCCATGTAGTTATAGATCGGTCGGAAAACAGTCCCCGGTCCCCCGGTCCCCCCAGTTCATGTCGCAAAAGTCATCTCATGATTCTGAAATTAATAACCATCAAGAGCAATCATATTGCCCATCGGAACCAGAGTCAGCGTAATCGGGTATCTCTCTCGATTGTGTGACATTTAAATCTGGCCTGGCGCCGGGGGTTCCAAACCCATGTCAAGATCTCCTTGGCCACGGCGCCCCATCTGACAACCAAAGACTTTTCAATTTTTCGTGCGGTCCGTGTTTTATGAGACCCCGGCCGTTTATCTGTATTTGGTCATTTTATGGGCACGTGAGTATCCGCGGAGCGTTGCCAACCATAGAACTCTGTTCAACCGTGTACGGTAACATGATTCAGTCACACTTAGGAATTCGTCAGAATTTGCACACAAGTTTTTCCGTAATTTTTTTAGCAACATCTTTCGAAATACATGTAGCGATCTCCGCTTCATGAGTTCGTTCGAAACAATGTTCAACTCGCGTGGATGGCTTTGATTGGCCTTGGTCACGTGATTTACGTCAACATGAGGTCATGAATAAACACCGCCACAAAAAACACTCAAAAACTTGGCATGTGTTTAACGGCAATCACATCAGGACCAACCAATTTTGAATAAGGACTGACAAATTTATCCACGAACTTGTATTATATTTTTGATTTAATGATAAATTCCTGCTGCCGACAAGGTATGGCTTAAAAATCAGCGTGGCCCCCTCGCGGTCGAGGTCGGAACTACAGCGGGGACCGCGAATTTGCGATCAAAGAATGAATACCAATGCCAACTATATCGAGATGTACAGGTGTCACCAGGGGATAAAGTTCTGGGGATGGAAGTCTGCGTTCAAGCTTGAATATATTGAATGTTTTATAGTCCTTCGCAAAGGCTTAAAGGGGCACAGTATCCCTTCCCTGTGCCAAACATACCCGCGTTAAGGGAGGCCTCTAATGTTGCTAAATTACCGCTTATCAACCTCGCCCCATGTAGAGTTACTCTCGTTCCTAAGATATCCACGTATGCATTGTGTTGTAATCATACATTCTCCAACACTGGGACGAAAGCAAGACTACGGTATTGGAGAATGATGCAATCACCGCCGGTGGCGTCGGCTATCGACAAAAAGTGGAAAATGATATCGCGGCCCTTTAAATCAGGCGGACTTTGATTCCAGGGGGACCGTCCCCGCGGTCACACCCGATACATTCTCCCCGGATGGGTTAGTTCCGGGTCTGCAACACCACGGTCTGTGTCACAGATGCTTTCAGTGACACAATTACAGATTGGCCGTCACAGAGACAATTTCTAATCTCCATACCAAAGCCTCCAACCCTCCACGCATCAATACCCCCATCAGCTAATGTTTACCTCCATATTTACAAAGTTATGATATCTTCTTAATGATATCAAAATTTCCATTACAATAACTTCATGATTTAGTAGGTGATTGAGACACATTTGTGAGCGCTTCGGCTTCAGTGGTATTTCGGGCATTCATTGATGGCAAGTGTAAACAGTAACCACCTGGGAGCAGCATTGTGCCCTGTGCAAAGTTAAATCTTCCGTTTTAATCTCACAATAGCTCAAAGGATGAATTATATTATATGAATTTTAAACGATCGGTTTTGAATCCCGCATTTGGCGGCATGTGTACACAGGATTTATTCTGATAGACGATGAGATGGTGTACAATCTATTAACTAGAAATTGACTTACCAGTCAATTTGAAGACCGCCCTTGGAAATTGGGAGCTAGTTGACTGATCGAGAATTACCGAGCAGCAATGTAGAAAGCTCGGTTGATGGGCGATCAAGGATCACGGTGTCATAGACTTCTAACATTAGAATTAGAAAGTTCAATAGAAGATGCACATTTTTATTATTGAAAGCCAGATAGGCATGTTTTATTTTGTTCATAATCAACCTGTGGTTACCACCTAACATACATGTACATGTTGTGACATAACTCCTGCTGCTTCTGTATCCATCATGACTGATGTTGACTGAAAGTACACTAGTGATTGCAATACCAAACTGGAAGCTGGTGCAGTCAAAGAAGATTTAGGTTGCGAACAATGTTTGAAGGTGATGTCTGCATTACCCAGTGTCAAGGATGGTGGTGCTAGATACATATGACATGTACCAGTAGCTATCACAAATCATATTCATTGTCATTGACACCTTTCATTGTGTTCTGTGATTTGAAATACCGTATTACAGAAATCTTCTTGCATGACTGTGATTATAGTATGATTGTGACAGTCTCTCATGTCTTGCTTCTTTGGCAAATTACTTTCTGACAGCATTACATAAGTCCTACACTGTAAAAACCATTTTGTCCACTACCTGGACACGTGGGTTTGAGATGAGAATGGGTCCATGGTACCCAGAATATTTGTTCTTCGAGCCTGAAACGAGGAGGTCCTTAGGTTCCAGTAACCCATAATGACCAGTTTCAAAGGTCACTTTTGCCCATGCTGCTCATGGGTGCCAACACCCCACGGTAGCATTCGTAGATGGGCCAAAGTGACCTATGAAACTCTCATTATGGGTTACTGGAACCTATAAAACCTGTCCGCTTCAGGCTCGAAGAACAAATATTCTGGGCACCATGGACCCATTCTCCATTGAACACATTTTTGAAACCCATGTGTCCAGGTAGTGGACAAAATCATGGGTCTCTCGAGCCCATTCGTTTTTACAGTGTAGGAAGTTAACATCAAGATGGATCTTTTGGTGCATTTGTTTTCGGAAACTTTGGTTATAAATTTGCATCCTGTAAAACGAGAAAAGGAAGATGGTTTTGAGTACGAGGCAATAAGCATCCAGTAATTTAGCATATGACTTGCTTTGACACCAGACAAAGACCACAGTGATGCGTTGATAGCATAGCAGTGTAGGCTACATCATGCACACACACACAGACACAGTCACAGCTCGTCTATGCTGTGTCTCAGTATGATTGATTGACACTATGCCTAGGCCTGTAGGCCTAAGGTAGGCTACCCTAAAGGCCTAGCTACATAGGCTAGGTCTAGACCTTAGGCCTACTGGTACGGCGGTACACCACAGGACAGTAGGCCTAGGCTTAGCCTAAGGCCTTATCGCACCCACCACGTGTGAAGCCAGCCAGGTGGAAAGGGCCCAAACATCAGCGCCCCTGCTGTACATTTACAATACATTGTGCAATGCATTGCGTGCATTTTATGTAAACATTGGCTGATGTTTGGGCCCTTTCCGCCTGGCTGGCTTCACACGTGTGCTAGGTGCGATAAGGCCTAGCTATGTTTACATAACATGCATAAAATGCACGCATGCATTGCACAATGTATTGTAGGCCTCGGCCTAAATGTACAGCGGGGGCGCTGATGTTTGGGCCTTTCCGCCACCTGCTGGCTGGTTTCACACGTGCTAGGTGCGATAGGCCTAAGGCCTAGCTGATAGGCCTAGGCTAGGCCTTGGCCTACGTACTACACGATTGGTGGTGAATGAATGATGATCAGTGAATGAGTGATGATGGTGATGGGCGATGATGATCATGATGATGATCATGATGAAAGGGGCCTATATACCGGTATCTATGATGATAGGGGCCTACCAGGCACACAGACCACAGCCACAGCAGTGGTGAGTGACAGATAGGCATGCATGACATGCATAGCCTACATGCACATGTGCATGACAGCAGACACGGCAGCGACTGCGGATTAGGCTAGCCACAAATCACGCTGAATATACGAACAAACATCACTTTGTATAGTTGACATCTTATGGGATTTGACACCAACAATGTTACCTACCATAAACAAAAAACATACCGGTACCCGCACAGATGTGCTTTATTTATTTATTTATTTCAGCTTTAAAAGTCTAAAGTGACACGGGAACGGGAATCAACTCGCCGGTTTGCGGAAGAGACGTGCGAGTGTAGCGGACACTGTGCCTTTAAGGCTTGAGATTTGGTGGCACAACAGCTTTAAATGTTGGAATGTTATGTTGACATGTTAGTTTTCAAAGGTTATTCCAGTTCTGTATTGTGTTGATGTTTAAGCGTACCGGTAGTGTGAAGGAATTTGCACCTGATTTTCTAATTCTAGTTAGGTAATTATTTGCCATGCTGCCGTGGGGAATGAGGTAACTTTATTGCTTATATTGGGTGTGTCTACTGAGCCACTGTCTTTCTTCTCTACACGTCTTAGAGGACGGTTGGTCTCCTCTTTTCCTTCCAATTTTTGTACTTTTCTCTCAATTATGTTCAGTTAAACTACAGGTAGGTCTCATTCCCTGACGGCATGCATGGTAGACAACGCCTTTTAGTTTTTTCACCCTTCTTAGTTAAGAACCCTGAGCTTTCTGGGGCTGGTGTATTTTGAAGTAAACTTTGCATTTGTGAGTGAGACTTATGTTTTATGGTTACCAGTTCGGAGGGTGGTAATGGCTTCCCTGTTGTAATAACATAGGCTGGCTCTCTGCTGGGTTTGGTGTTGGCTCTTTCCCTGGGGTGTTGAAGTTGTGCGTGCCGGTTTCTCTGGTTCCAGGCCACTCGACTTGTTGTTGAGCTACCCTGCCTTGGAAGGCACTGGCTCTTAAGTTTCGGGAGCCAGAGCGGCGGGCACGTTCCCCTTTTGAAATCGGTAATAATGAAATTTATTGGTTTTGGGTCCGGCCGGCCCTCGGGGCGATCTACGGCCGTGTTCGTTTTGGGGCCTGCCGTTCCCCTTGGTGGTAGTTTGGAATGCTCAGGGTTAAATTGTTAAATTAATAGCTGTAATATATGTTTCGTTCTAATAGAGTTGAATACAGCAAATTCTGAAATTATTTGGTTGTGTTACTCTTTCCCACATCTTTTTCATGGCATGGCAACGGTCCCTTTAACTTTCGAACTCATATTAATGAACTTCACCAGTAAGTTCGTTACACGAGTACCAATGCGCATGCTCTGTAGGTCTCACTTACCAGTCAGAACGTCTCGCTTCTGCCACTCTCCAATCCCACAAGGCCAGGCAGTACGGCGTACCGTGTTTTGGGGTGACTTCCCAGTTCGCCCAATCCCATTTCGCCCCAATTTTTTCCCCATTTCGCCCTCTGCCATCTCGCCCCTTACCCATTTTGCCCTTTACCATTTTGCCTCATTACCGCCTCGCCCAATCATCTTTTCGCCCACTTACCATTTCGCCCTTTTGCCAATTCAACCTTTGCCGATTCGCCCAATGCCATCTCACCCCTTAACCATTTCGCCCCTTCACCAATTCGCCCAATGCCATTAGTATATAGGCTCTGAAGGGGGTCAGATGGAAGACTAGAAAATCGCTACTGCGGTGGTCAAAACACTAAAATTTTAGCACTTTTTCAAGGAAGGCGTTTGGGCGAAATGGGAAGGGAACAGGTGGGAAAAGGGTGAAATGGTCATTGGGCGAAATGGGAAATTTGGGCGAATTGGCTTTGGGGTGAAATGAAAAATGGGCGAAAATAAAATTGGGCAAAATGGCAAAAGGGCAAGACAGATATTGGGCGAAATGGGAAGAGGGCTTGTTTTGGAAATGTTGCAGCTTGGATGTTTCTGAAATGTTTTGGAAATGTTGATGGTGGAACTGAGTTTACTTACCCCAACTTCCCACAAACAAAACGACAAACAACAAAAGAAGATGGTGAAACGCCATCTCTGCTATGAGCAGATTTTGTCCTACTTGGTCGAAATGTAATTCGGCTCTGCGCCGGTTAAACAGACGGGGTAATATTCAAATGATTACAGCTGAATAAAGAGGAAATTGTTTCCTGTGATGGGCGATTATCGCCGTGATTGCTCTCAGTCTTACACAATAGATGATGAGCATGGTGTTGTCGGCCCTGATGGTGCATGGCCCGTATTCAAGAAGCCTCCAAGGGAGTAGGCCTACCTTAGAAAAAAAAGCTTGAAAATAAGAAGCGGGAAATTTTGCACCTTTGCACGAATTTTTCAGTTTCTCAAATTGAGGTAGAATTTTTTCCCATTTTTTGAAATTTTCTTATAATGACCTATGTATTTGTCTGATTTTTCCAGCGATATTTCTCAAAATTGAAAAAAATAAACCCCAATTTGAGAAATTGCCAAAATGCCAAAATTTCCCACTTCGTATTTTCCACTTCCCTCTCCGTAACTTTAAAGCTGAACTGCATGAACAAAAAAGCCCCCATGAGACGAGCAAGAGAAATGCAAACACCCTGCAAACACCTCAAATGAAGGCTCAGAGAACATGATAGACCCACGAGGTCAGGAGGACGCCACCTTATTTATCTTCGAGCTTTCGAGGTGTCAACATCGTCTGGTGAGCTCCTACTGAACACTTTTTGAAAGAAAATTTTTCACCCAGCTGGGAATCGAACCCGCGCCCTGTTATTTTTGTTCCACCATCTTCCCCATTCGCCACCGAACTTGTTGGTAGGCTTCCCATGTTTTTTCTTATTCGTATTATTTCGTAAGTCGAACATTTCGAAGGCCTACATGTATGTCGTATGACAAACACAAATCATGTCCTTGTCAGCTGGCTCGTCGTATTGAGAATTGAATAAATTAACATAATTTACATAAAATTTCCAAGTGACGTCACTGGCAGAATTCCTCCAAAAATGGCGGCCAATACTGGTCCTATCAAATAAGCCACGACTGCAGCGGCGGCGCAGGTTGGTAGAATCAGGTACTAGGCTAATCAGCCGGTCGGGTTAACTCAAAACGGTAAGCCATGTATCGCGGGAAATGTTTCAGGAATTGTTCATGTATCAAAGACGGAACTGATTTTATTCCTGGTGCCATCCGTAGCGAATAAAGCCTGAATTTTGATTGAATTCGTTGTTTTTTGTTGCTATCAGCAAAACAATGCTTTCGAGCATTTCCGCGCACGGAATAGAATCGCTCCAATGGAAAGCCGCCCTATGAGTGAGAATGCTTCCTGTATGAGAGTGACCGTTTTATTAGGGAGGTTTAGAAATCAAACGATAAACGTAACTTTACGACAACGTTATTTTTCATAGTACGCATTAACCAGATTTTATACTGCATTTTCGGTACAAAAGTAACGTTGTCGTTAACGTTTACGTTTTATCGTTTGATGTCTAATCCTCACTATTGTGTGGCGGACACTAGAAACAGACGTGTTTCTCACTGCCTCTTTCTCTCCATCCAGAAGTATTGAACCGATTGGGCTTCGATATGGGTGGTGCACCATGATGTAGTTATGTTGATAGGCCTTGGCCTATGCTTTCGCTGCTTTACGAGAGAAAAGTGACGTTCATAAAGCAGCAAAAGCATCTCTCTATGATGTTGCACATTTAAAGGCGACTTTATATTAATGAATGACTGTGCATCCAGTTTTTGTAACCTCGTGGTCAACCACTGGAGCTATTGACTTAAAACTTCGCCCAACATGTACATGTACATGTACTTCAGGGTCATAGGTCTCCATAGGCCAATTTTCATGGAAATCCTGGATTGTCCATTCTGCCACTAGGGGGCCAAAAACTTGAATGAAAACCTTTTAAGTGCGATTCAATCTTAACCGTTAGTCGGATCTTCACCAATTTTTTTTCATAGGTACGTCTGATGAGGATACATGATATACAATACGGCTTTTTGATTTGACCTCTTTCAAGGTCACAGAGGTCAAAGTTCAAACTTTTGCCGTTAGGTGGCACGTTTTGCTCCTTTTTGATCTAGAGTGTTCTTATTTGGTGTGATGATGTATTTAGGGACCCTCAATCATGTGTACAACAAATTTTGGTCCAAACGGACTTCAAATATGGCCGTCAGAAAACCGGATTTAAGCCTCTAGCCACGTCATGTGCTTATGTCACACAGGTGAGCACATGGTCCCTGGCCCATTTCATTTATAAATTCTGTTCACTGCTTAGCCTGTCAGAGTTTTACCGACGGAGCGTCTGTTGTTGATGCTAATAAGAATTCCTTTTAGGCAGAAAATGATGACAATACTTCTGCCATACTAGCTGTCAAAGCCAGATAATCTGTTCGTGTGACCATGGTTACCATGGAAACACACCACAATAATAATGCTGCTGGTTGAGGTAAGCCGTTAGCAAAAACTGTCTGTCTTGATCGCGTAAAATTACACAAAGTTTCCTGTCGTTTTACAGAATTAGTTAACCCTATAATGATGAGGGATGGTGGTTATAGGTCAGCAGCATTTGTCGTAAAGCTGCTTTTCCACGAGGCGTTTGCGGGCGCGGATTAGCAGGCGGGCGCGGGTGGGAAAAATCGATCCAACGTATTTCCCTTTAGCAGTTTCACCCGCACCCGCTCCCGCCACCGAAACCGCGTCCGCAAACGTCTCGTGGAAAAGCAGCCTTACGATCGAAAAAGGCTGAGTCTACAAACACTAAGTGTATTGGGTGGGAAAAAACGCAAGCGAACTACTTCCAATATCCAGGGGCCGGTTGCACAAAAGCATACTAGGCCTAGTATCATTCTATGTTGGCTACCAAACTGGCTACCAAGTTGGTACGGTTGCACAGAACTATATATCGTGACTATCTTTCATCAGGTAAGGTGACATACTTCAACTCATTCTTTTATTAAGTGGGGCAACAGTCTCAATGCCTAATTGGTAACATAGATCATTCAAATAGGTAGATTTGAACAGTCTATGAAGCATGCATTGACACAAGATGATGATCAACCTCGTCACCATGAATTACAGTAGTGCTAGCTGTGGTCTCACTAACCACTGGGGGCATCCAGGGGCCGGTTGCACAAAAGCATACTAGGCCTAGTATCATTCTATGTTGGCTACCAAACTGGCTATCAAGTTGGTACGGTTGCACAGAACTATACTATGTCTGGTATCATTCTAGACAACATACTATGTCTGGTAGGGTTCAGGAGTACTACTAAGTGCTGCCATCTATGTTACTGAGTTCTTTCCTGGCTTGAATATATTGTCATATCATGCAGTGGCATGGAGTTGGTACGGTTGCACAAAACCAACTATGTCTGGTATCATTCTACACAACATACTTGGCTTATATAACAACAAAACAATGGATTGTCACACCCAGTGCACATTGTGCTGTCAGGTNGCACCCCCGGTAGGTGGTCTTCGGTCGGTGGGAATTCCAGGGGAATTCCCAGGAAATGATGACGCAATACCACGCGAGCAGCAAGCGGGCGGGGCGCGGAAATAATCGCCAGATGACCGAGTGGAAAAAAACGCGTCCGCGCCTGTCCACCCGCTCCGCAGCCGCACCCGTGTTTGGTTCCTATGGTTCGAACTGAGCAAACTTTATGGGTCTCATCCCTGCGGGAAAAGGTAGGTAGGCCTATGCCAATTTGGCCCACTTTTCCGATTTATATGATAGTCGTTCCACAGTATGCCACGTGGTGGTATGTTTTTTTCTGTGTTGCAGGAGCATACCGGTTTTTTATTGGAATAGACCTAAATGTACCGAATGTAACCACACCCCAACTCCAAAGTTTACACCAGAAAATACACGTTTTCGTCGAAGAAGCATTCGAGTAAGTTCGTTATTGGTAGCCTGGCAAATAGTCCCGCATTCCACGGTTGTGACACTGCGATTATATTCTTAAAGCGGATTGATCGCGTCTGTCCAAAGTGAACCAAAAATAATAAAACGTCGCGTTTTACTCGTAACAACAACTGGTAAATGCATTGCGGCGGCCGCTCCGGAAACGATGCTGTGGAATCTTTGACTCGGCACGAACAGTCCGCTTTAACTCGTTGAAGGCCAAGGCCGAGATAACTCGGTATCTTTGTCGTAAATGTAGACAGGTAGAGGTGGCTACCGCCCCCTCTCTTAACCGCGAATTTACTAGAGAGACATTTTGTTTCAAAAATCGAGCAAAAATACTTTCGATTTGGCTGTGTCACTGGGATTGACGTTGTTGGAAAGGGTTTTTGCCATACTATAGGCCTCCATGTCCAGTTGGCACGCCACGCCGCCGAGAAATATTTGGGGAAATTATTTGTGCGTCAGTGTGCTTAAAGCTGAACTGCATGAACAAAAACCACAGCGCCGCAGTATGGTGGTCTACAGAAGTGCAAACGCCCTTCAAAACACCTCCAGAACATGATAGACCACCAGCGTATTTGGTGGCGCCACTGTATTCAA
Source organism: Notospermus geniculatus (assembly GCA_002633025.1). Taxonomy (NCBI): domain Eukaryota; kingdom Metazoa; phylum Nemertea; class Pilidiophora; order Heteronemertea; family Lineidae; genus Notospermus; species Notospermus geniculatus. The sequence goes on from NMRB01004917.1 coordinate 12,640, forward strand.
TCTCAGGCTTTCTATCGAGACACATCAAGAGATAGTGTTCAAGTGACAGAGCCTGGGTAGACTTAGTACAATCCGTAGGAACTTGAGCATGAGGTTGGTCAGGGTTATTTAGTGCTTGCGCGCAGTTAAAATATGTGGTACAATGGCAATAACTTCGGCATCAACAAATAATACACCACTCATCTGAGTTTCAGAAACTCAATTTGGTATCATTGCAAACATGTTGCACATAAATCTTATTTTATTTCTTTTGCCATAGTTTTGTTATTTGAATANATACATAATGATATCTGATGACGCTGATGTATGTCAAATGAGTGTTGTATTGTTTTTGAATGCATAAATGTTTTCAACTGGTGCTTTGGTAACACCATAAATGTCAACAAGACGTGAATACTATAGAATAGTGACCGACTTTACGCTCCGGTTCGGTAAGAACCTAATGCCTTCGACCTGCAGAAGTCACTGGATGCCATGTCTTGACGTTGCTCTATTGACTGACTCAGGGTGAATACAGTGGCGCCACCAAATAGCCTGGTAGTCTATCATGTTTCGGAGGTGTTTTGAAAGTGCCTTACGGTCGTTTGCATTTCTCTTGACCACCACCGTGGCGTGGTGGTCTTTTTTTAGTGCTCGGATCTCCAGTTTTTGTTCATGCAGTTCAGCTTTAAGGGCTAGGTCCACTCACCAAATTTTCAGAGTCCTGTTTTCTAAAAATGTCAAATATCTTTGAAATGCCCTGGCCATTTTGAACTACAGCTGCACCATATGTACCAGACGGACATTGGAAAAACAAAAATGTGAAGTTTGTCACCAGCTGATACCCTAACTAGCTAAAACAATGGTGCACCTTTCGGTACATAAGGCTGCGATTCCATAGGCTGTTCCCTTGTGGAATTTCCCTTGTTCCGTGGACTCGTGCCGTTAGGACAATAGGACCGGGCCTTGTGCCCTATGGGAACGGCCAGTGAGCAAATCAAGTGTTCATTCTCTTTGTGACGTGTCACAAGGTCACAAGGGAACACGGAACAGGGAAAAAGTGCACAAGCAAACAGCCTATGGATAGGCCTACGCAGCCTAATGTGGCTTTATCACAAAAAACCAAGAGTTTATTTCCTGCGTGCTTGTAACCTGAGGTTTGTATCTACACGTTGATGAAGTTAGAAAATGCTTATTTTTCTCAGTAGTATTTTCAGCTTGAATGTCAGTCCTTAGAAAGGGTTTCTAGACTAAACCCTCTCAACTCAATGCACTGCATACTGCATACAAGCGAACAGCCTCTGGATACGCAGCCTAAGGGCGGACTTCCACCTGAAAGTTTTCTGTCGCAATTGTCCTTTTGTAAACTTATAGAAAATTGTCAGATACTCTGTTGCGTGATCAATTTCTGTAGCGTGGAAGAGGCCTTTATAGATTGTGTCGGCCAGTTATTTTTGTGTCCGACAGTTATTGCTTGGAAAAGCACATATGTTCTATTCCTCGCCAGAAATGTCTGCAATCTTTTCGAACAATACGCGGCAGTCCTCAACAATAGACACACGAGCAAATTTTGGACCACCTGCAACAGACTGTCTGACAATTTTCCATAGGTTTCCATAAGAAAAATTGCGACAGAAAACTTTCAGGTGGAAGGCCGCCTTTAGGCTGCGTATCCATAGGCTGTTCGCTTGTGCACTTTTTCCCTGTTCCGTGTTCGCTTGTGACCTTGTGACACGTCACAAAGAGAATGAACACTTGATTTGCTCACTGGCCGTTCCCATAGGGCACAAGGCCAGGTCCCATTGTCCTAATGGCTCGAGTCCACGGAACAAGGGAAATTCCACAAGGGAACAGCCTATGGAATCGCAGCCTTATGATCACAAGCGAAAAGTAGCCCTCAACACTCCCTAACAACAGAAAACACAAAAAAGAATCATGATATGTCAAAACGGATGATATTCCAACTTACCTGCATAACGTGAATCACTTTTTTAAACTCCGAAAGGGCAGATAAAATCCATTTTACATGCCATTCTCACAAAGTTCCTAACCCTTCCGCCATTTTTGTTTTTACTGGCCAACGCCCCTGAGTGCATGACACCATACTAGGCCTACACTGTCAACATGTAGGCCTGATGTACCCTTTGTTGAACCCAAAATAGATCCGGTTAGCTCGGGTGTGTCGTCCGCCCTTTCAATTACCGGTACGCATGATGCAAAAGGTTGTGGGATTTGAAACATAGGCCTACCAGGCGCCGTATGCACAAAACATCTCAAGTGTAAAATTTTCCTTTTGTTTGGAACAATAGTATGTCTGACTTTACCATTTTGCAGAAGAATTCGCTCCCTGGTGAACAGGTCCTCCTGGTAATGTCGGGCCTAGTATTTTTGCCCATTTTATAATTCTTTCGCCTCATATCCTCCCACAGTAGGGCTTTCGTCTCGTTCCTCTTCATACACTCCACACAAAGCCCTGCTGAAATTGGGCCTCCCAGGCAAGCAGAGGCGGTCAGAAAACCATTGCCCAATCAGAATGCAGCATTTTCAGGGTGTCAATATTAAATAATTATGACTCAACAATCACAAATAATAAGAATCTTTCCTATACACAGGAAGAACCTATGTGATAAAATTCAGTCAATTTTGGAAAGATGTAAGTGATTTGTAAAGGATAAAACTTTAAAATCAAACTGGGTAAAACCACGAAATTTGTACTTCTCCAGTCATCCTTAAATACAGGGAGTGCAACTGGAGTATGGAACAGCCACATCAGATTCACTGGCTGTTGTATTTCAGCAGAGTTTGTGTGAGCGGATGAAGAGGAGCGAGGTAAAACCCCCTGCTGTGGGAGGATGTTTCGCCTTGGATCAATCAATGAATGAGCAATTGCCTTGCCTTGTGGGCAGTGCATCCAAGTATAACTTGTAGCCATAAATTCGTGTCAAAGGATTAAGAAAAATATAAGGAACAAGCGAAGATTGTATTTCAGGTATCATATGGAATATATTTTCAGTTATTCAAGAACTAGGCCTACATAATAAACTAATTTTTGACATTAATTTACATCGTTACATAAATAACAATATGAAATAGAAATCGGGTTTCTAAGATGAAAGACATTGCTTCCTACCAGATTCGAACCCAAATAACTAACTAACTATTACAATCAACTTAATACATTGTACGCAACACAAACTACATGTATGCATTTATAAAGGTGTAATCTCAATGAGGAGGGAGACTTTTTGTTTATCCCGACAGGTCGGCGCTGCGAGCGATGTGACCTTGACGTCATTTATTAGGTGTTGACGTTGCGTCATGAGAAAATGACCTGTACATTTTTCTGCAGGAATAATGAGACAAAACGTATATGCATTTATCGGTATCACATTTCGTCGTTTTAAGGAGAAAACAATGAAAATTAGAGAAATTTTCATCTACTACAAGATGTTAGTTTTACTGTCGGGTGACCAAAACAAACGGGTTATTTTCATGCCAGAAGTAAACTGAAATTACGTTAGAAAAAAGAAATTTCGGTCACAACGCTCACAGCGACGCCGTGTGGTGCTACATATAGTACAGCGCCCTCCTCAGTGCAGTGGCGTGCATCCGTGAAGCTTTCGCCAGATGTTCCCATGGCGCGGTCATTTTAGCCCACAGTGAATTGGCCTACAGCTTTTGAGTCGGCTCTCTTCCTTCTACTAGTAAGCTCTTGGCCAAGCCCATCAGACTGATAGTCTCAATCACCTGGAAATAAAAGAATGGAATACTTCTTTAGATGTAGTCCAGTCTCTGCTACCGCCGCACTTGTGGCGCGCCAAGGGTTTGGGTCGGTTGGTACTCAATCTCACCATGCAACTTTTCATATGCAACTTCATACAACTTGTATAAACCTGATGAGACAAAAAAGTTTCATAAATGTTGCATGTGTAAACGGGCATGCGACTTGTTGCAGTTCATAAATGTTGCATGTGTAAACGGGCATGCAACTTGTTGCAACTACCTACTGCAACTTGTTGCAAATTTACGATCCAGATCCTATTTTCTGGTGAAGTTGCAACAAGTTGCACGTCGCTGGCCAATGAGAATACAGTAAAAAATCATGTGGTTCCTATTAAAGCCAAAATGGCTGCCGAACAAAGGATTCCCGCCAAAATTCCTGCAACTTGTTGCGAACTTTTGCAACTAGATCACGCTGGATGTTGCTATGTGTAAACGTCACAGGTAGACTGCAACAAGTTGCAGGTTGCAGCAACTTGCAACTTGGTGCAACCTAGTGTAGACCCTCCTTTAGGTATTTAACGTACTTCTTATAATACATTTAACAGTTTCGTAACTTACCCCACGCAGCTGAAATTCAAAACTAAACTTTTCGAATTAGAAAAGGTGTAGGCCTACACCAAACAGTGTACGCACATAAACTTCATAACTTTCACAAGATCAAGGGCGAAAAAGGGCAAATTTAGATATAGGTAATTATTTCGATTAGCTGTGAAGATATAAGTGAAAATTAGTCATGATATAGTTAGTGTAGACATCAAAACTATGAAAATATTAAATATCGCAATTTAAATTCATTAGTTATTAATAATTCCTTCAGATGGCGTGGTGGTGAGTCTCATCTTGACGCAGGAGGCCGCTGTGACAAAACTTCATCCATCTAATCCATCCCATCGCGCCGTGCCGTTCCGCGTTTTATGTAGGCTTGGTTACCCTGTTATCGATAACTTCCTTTGCCTGAAATTTGTTACACCTGATAATTTGCATTTATTACAAAATAAGTTGCTCAGTCAGTATTCCATTCGTCACTCTCGGGCATTAAAGGGAGATATGCGAAAAATATTGCCCGGCGGGCACAAGTTGTCTGAGTTGTAGCGCCGTCTGTTAATACACGGTGACACTACGCCATATCACAGGCGCCTGTAGAGCTATCAGTGAGTTAAGAACACTTTTCTAACCAAGCGTATCTAAAAAACACAACACGTATCTAAAAACACACCACGAGCTCATAAATGCGTGAGCTCGGGGTGTGTTTTTACAAACTAGTGTTTTTTGGTTTAGATACGTGTTCTAAGCTCACTAATAGCTCTACAGGGGCCTGTGATATCGCGTAGTGTCACCGTGTATTAACAGACGGCGCTACAACTCAGACAACTTGTGCCTGCCAGGCAATATTTTTCGGTTAAAGGGAGACATCCGAAAGATATTGCCCGGTGGGCACTATTTGTTTTTGTTTTGGTTAGCGTAGTGTCACATAGCGTTAGTGTTATCGTTAACGGGGCGGTTTCTTAACCTCTCCATTAACAGACGGCGCTGTGCGTTATGCCACAGGCCCCTGGAGAGCTATCAGTGAGTTTAGAACACGTATCTAACCAAACGTATCTAAAAACACAACACGTATCTAAAAAACACACCCCAAGCTCACGAATTCGTGAGCTGGGGGTGTGCTTTTTACAAACCAGCGTTTTTTGGTTAGATACGTGTTCTAAACTCACTGATAGTTCTCCAGAGGCCTGTGTCATAACGCACAGCGCCGTCTGTTAATCAACGGTGACACTACGCTAAGCAAAACAAAAACAAATAGTGCCCGCCGGGCAATATCTTTCGGATGTATCCCTTTAATTAGGACATGCGTTATTCTTTTTCTTCTTCCCTTTTCCTTCACCCTGTCCACCTATCTATTAAGACAGGAAATTCTCTCTGAAAATGAAAAAAATGGTTAACGTCGACAGTGAGAAACTTGCCGCTATGCGGCGCTGGTATCGACGGATCTGACCGAAATGTCCATTCTCGAACTACGCCCAATCCCTGGGAAGACAACCCACACTGGGGGCGGGTTTTGTCCAAACTGGAATGCAACGCAAAGTTGTCGATATCTGGAATGTTCCTGATGAAAATGCCACCACACGGTGCATATAGAGAAGGTTTTGGGAACAAAATCTTGTAAAAAATACGCACATATTTTCCCAGTCCCGCAATGCATAGGGAGGTTTCGCAAACCTGACGAAACGCGAAGTACGAAATGCGAAATTCAACTTCATTTCCAGGACTTAATATATGTATATTTCTGGAGATGGTTGGTACCACAAATGTCCCTGCCGCCAGTGCGTCTTTTAGCATATCATGTAAGACCGAGAGAGTTATGGTGCATCTTGAATTTTTGAATTTCCACTTCGTAGATACGAAGTGGAAACGAAAGATAAACTTCGCAGTTTAATATACATGTACATGTACATCGCAACTCTATCGGTCTAACGTCATACGCTAAAAGACGCTCTTGCAGCAGGCGATATTTGTGGTACCAACCATCTCCTGAAATACATTAGGTCATGGAAATGAAGTCCAATATGGCATTTCGTAATTCGTGTTTCGTCAGATTTGCTAAACCTCCCTAATAACAACTGAAACATACGTCGTGACGTCTTTCGGTCATTTTGGTTTTCGGTCGGATCGGTGGTAGCGCCGCCTGGCGTCAAGCTCATTATTAAAGGCTTACCCTACTTCGGTTCTGTCTCTGGTGTCTTCTATCGGCACCGTCGGTCACCTCCAAGCCAACATCATTCGACCTATGCTGTGGGGCCAATATTTGAGAGTGGAGCGCAAATGCCTGCGGTTATAGCGTACATTTTCAAATTTCGTACGAACATGCCAACGACAGGCCCTAACTTTGACCTAGTTAATACTAATTACAGTAGACCTACAGTTATTAGGCCTAGTAGGATTTCAATGCTTACGCGTAGGCCTATATAAAGATGAATTTACTCACCCGAATGGAAAAGGCCCACTTACCTAAAGAGATGTAGGAAGAGCAGATTTGAAGAGGAAAAGATTTTCACAGACGCTTCGTTTTTTCAGCAGATGGCGAGGAGTGCCAAACCGAAGTCACGATAATTAGGCTATTTATAGAGAGGTTGCGCAGCGGCCCGACTCAACTTCAACTACGAGAATGAATTGCAGTCTGCTGTGGACATCCTTGATAAAAACGATTTGATAGAAGTTTTCAATTCGGATAAATAATGAATATTGAAGTCGTAATCCTAGTCGTTACGACTTGAAGCACGCGAACGTCTATCCTTTTGTTCGGTGCTCTCTTCGTGGCACCGAACAATGGGCTTGGCGTTCGCGTTGGCGTTTCGGGGCCTTTGCGAAAACTCCCTAATATTTGCGATTTACGTGCACTTCCGATTACGAGTCGAAATTATTCTGCAACAAAGTTATGGCATTTTACGATTTGCAAACGTCTATCAAATTGTTTTTATCAAGGATGTCTACAGCGGACTGCAATTCATTCGGGTAGTTGAAGCCGGAGTCGAAAAGCTGCGCAACCTCTCTAGGCCTGATATTAAAAATATTGTTGCTAGGCACTATCAAACGCCTTTCTGCTGTGAAACAGCCATTTCAGGCTACATCCCAACAAGAAGCTGTCGTCCCTTACCTTTTTTGCAGTTGTAGCTCACTTTCAAGTATTTCTTGGTGTTTAAACAAGGATCGCCGCCCATTAGGTAGCTATTTGCAGTCACGGAGCACCACTGCTTCCTGTTACACTTCCGTTTCACAATATTCGGTGCTATACCCGATTTGCAGTTGGTGTTGCACCGCGCCACTCCTGTTTGCGGGCAATCATCCCGGTTTTGTCGACCGTACATGACCGAGATGATGTTTATTTCTTCGCCACTTTTACACTCCAAAGCGGCGGTTTCACCATCGCATTTTAACACTGAAAAATGATGTGAAAAGCCTATATGTTGAGTGAAACCATAAACAAATATAATAAGCAACCGTTCGTTTATGGTGAAATACGGTGGCCCATAAGGGACATTTTTTTTTCAATTTATATTTTGGAATAAACTTTTCTCCGTGGAGTAAACTTATATCCACGTGACGTAAACTTTTCTCTGCAGAAATAACTTTATTCCGTGGAGTAAACGTTTCTCTGCGTGGAGTGAAATTTTCTCCACGTGGAATAAACGTTTCTCCGCGTGGAGTAAAGTCACGTGATTTCCGCGAAGAAAAGTTTACTCCACGGAATAAAGTTTATTCCACAGAAAAAGTATGAAGAAAAATAAAAAAATAAAATGAAAAATAAATGTCCCTTGTGGGCCACCGTAGTACGATCTGTACTGATGAAACATTTCTTGCTATTTCTAGGTTTTGATTCCAAAGAACCAAAAGCCTGATACTCGTTTTTTCATGACGTGATACCGAAAGAGGGCAGCACACTGGCGCCAACTCAGAAGTACGCTGGACGTGCGGCACGTAGCAGCCATTGTGACGTCATATAATAGGCCCTTCAAACACCTTCACCACCTCTTAAAGATAATGCATCACGGGTATTTTCGCGGGCAACGAAAATCATTGTTTATTTACATTTTGTTTGTTTGTGTCCAGTTCTTTCTTTTTCTTAAATGTATGATTAATTTGTTTTTGGCATGCCCCTCTAGAAATTCTTTTGATACCGAAAGTATTCAATTTGGTGGGTTGGCATGCCCCAAAAGTCCAAAATAACATAATGTAAACATCAATGTTTACAAACATTTAATGTAAACAATTACTAGTAAGTCATAATACACTATCTTTAAGATTACCCACACCAGCGTCGAGTGCGAAATCATGTGAACCAATCAGAGTGCTTTAATTTTCGTCGCGTGATTACGCGCGCTGAATCGCACCAATGGAAAGCTATCCTCAGCCATACCATCTATTGCCTGTGCTGTGGCTGGAAAGCATAAAACAAGAGAAACTCGAGGTTATTACGCGTGACGAGCTTTAGGCTGAACTTCGACCCCATATTTGCATATGATAATGAGGCAACGCCGGAGAAAAATAGGCCTACAATTGTGACGGACATCGAGGAATTTGTTCGCTGTACTTTTGCCTGTAGCCGAGCCCATTTCTTACATCTTGTCCAAACAAGGCCATCGACTGCGTCTTTAGCCTCGTCCCAATCATGTCATCTTTTGCGTTATGTAATGCATAAATTATAAATGAATCTGACCCCTACTTGACCCCGCCTCCGAGCCAATCAGAACTCGTGAAACAAATTGCCGTTCGGCACTTTCTCTTCTCTTCCCGCACACATATGTAACACGGATTTTGATTGGCACGTCGATTAGCCTTCGCACACCGATGATTGGCTGAGGCTCTCAGCTCCTCAGCAGCGGGAAATGTGATGGATTCAAACCAGGCTAGATGGGCGTCAGGCCAGATAGACTGGTGAGAATCAGATGGTTACTTACCGACTCTGCAAGACGTCAGAAGGATAACCCCCCAAACCCACAGTGCAGCCATTTCCTGCAAAGAGAAACAAATTTGTCGAGGCGTGTGCGGAGGCGGTGACGGGCGCGTGTGCGGGTGCGGGCATTGTGTGTCCACGAAACGGGCACAGATGCGGGAGTTTTCGCGCTCGGGTTTGGGTCTTCGGTCGGTGGAGACTTTTCAACTTCCATAATTTCTTTATTACTAGGGGAATTCCCAGAAAAAAATGACGCAATACCGCGCGAGCAGCAAGAGGGCGCGGGAAAAATCGCTACATGACCGATTCGAAAAAATACGTCCGCGCCCGTCCACCCGCTCCGCAGTCGCACTCGCGTCGTGGAAACAGCTAAAGCCCCTGTCACATATCCACTCCGGGACCCGTACGGCGAGTAAAACAGACATTTTGGCCAATTTCGTACGGTGGCCGGCCGGCTCCCTTAAGTTGCGTTTCCACGAGGCGGGTGCGAACGCGGATGCAGTGACGGGTGCGGGTGCGGGCGTTGTGTTTCCACGAAACGGGTACAGACGCGGGAGTTGGTCTTCGGTCCGTGGGAATTCCCAGGAATTCAGGGGAATTGAAAGGAAATGATGACATTGACGAAATACTGCGCGGGCAGCAAGCAGGCGCGGAAAAAATCCATCGCTACACACACAGAAAAATATTCATCTCAGCTTGAGATAAAAATGTCTTGAACGCTTGTCCGTAAAAGAAGTTACTTTTGTATCTCAAGTTCAGATCTTTGAATCTCAGTACGAATAACTTATGTTTCATGTTGAAATAGGACTGTCTCAAGTCAAAT
>NMRB01004918.1:0-12129 GCA_002633025.1 Notospermus geniculatus
GGGGGGGGGAAGAGGGGGTCATGAAAAAGTCTACGGTTTGTAGACTCGTGAAAATGTTGAAAATGTTGAACCACCCCTAATAGCGTCGGCCCTGACGGAAAAATGAAATACAAATACAAAATGAGCCGACGCCTTTTCACTTTTCAGACCTGACCGTGATTCCTTCACTTGATACCGATTGTTCTGTCGTAGCACAAACAGTCGTAGTGCGACCTGACATCAGCACTAGCATTATAATGATATAGCGTCAAACCAAGTTAGAATCAAATGCACCAACCATGCCGTTATATATTAGTTAAATGAAATAATTGTTGGTCAGTTCTTTGACTCCCGTGCGTACATCACAAACTCTGTAATCTACCTACTCTTCGTTGTTATGAACATGTATCAGACCAAAAATAGGTTTTGATCAGACATTTCGCTCACCTAAGAGGTGGGTATTTTGTGCTGTGCATATACATGTACATAGACATTACCCGCAACTAAATTTGCTGCAAGGTTGATAGTTGGAATTAATGTCCATGCACGTACGTACATTGCTGTACGTTATTTCGATGATTTCGACTTACTGCTACTGATGTTGAACTCCAAAATATCTAAGTGTGCATGCTGCTGTGACAGGAATCAGCCTGCCAGAAATGCAGATCCGCCAAACAATAGCCCGCTATTGTGATATAATGTTATATTGCCATATGTTCTAATCCCTCGCTGAACAATAAGACCGAACTTTGATTCCAGGGAGACTTGGATTCCTTTCACACCTGAATAAAAAGCGACTTAATTTGCACCAAAAACAAATGGACTGAGGAAATAAAAGCGAATTGGATGACATGCGAGGAAGTCCCTTCTTTCCTCCGATGGCCGAACGACGTGTACCTAGTACAAGGAAGAGATGTCACGTCTATCATCCTTGCTTCCCTTATCTTAGGGAGAGGGACATCGTCTTACCTTCCTTGTTGGACTTGCTAACGGGATCACAGGATCTGTTATCTCATAATCTTCCTGACAGAGCTTTAATTAAAATGTAGAACACATTCCGATCAACGTCAACTTTTTTATCACCGGTATTCATTGTCTTTCAGGAAAATAAGAAATTGCTTTGATGATTTATTGACTGAATGTTAATCAATCACAAAACAAGTTCTTGTAAATCTCATTTGTGCCATTGTGTGTTACCTTTCAACTCAAATGGGGGGGCTGCAGGTGGATGAAAATAATTTTTTTCAACATTGCTCTCATAGAGCTCCAAAATGATACCCATGATGACACCCTTTGGGTAACAGTACAAGATCCCGAATTTGGACCCTTTTTGGACCCTTTTTTGGAATCTCGAAAACTGTCACCCAAAGGGTGTCATCATGGGTATCATTTTGAAGCAATATGAGAGCACTGTTGAAAAAAATTATTTTCATCCACCTGCAGCCCCCGTGGAACTAGTGGGAAGGGATCAAAAGACGGATTTGTGGCCCTTTTTGACCCCCTCAAGGGTTGCAGTGTACATTTTGAGGAATGAAACCCATGCCATGTTGTTGTACTCACCGAGACCTTTAAGTTGATACCCATGTTGATATGATTTGAAGACATCAACGACCCCTGCTGTTAATCCCTTTGGGCCCCTGAAAGGGCGGCCATCTTGGAAATGTGCAGGTTTTGTCCTGTGGTAACAAGCTGAATTTGTTCAGCATGTCCATCTTCATATAAAACAGGAGGAAATGTTTAGTTACCAAAACTACGCCGCAAAAATCAAGAAATAGCCATATTTTCCAGTCGTGTCTCACGGCCTATATGGACGATTCGCTTTTGTTTTCAACATAGTTTTCACACCTGGCCAACTACATGTACTTATGTTCAAAATCTGTGAGAGGTAAAGCGACTTGTTGAGTTGTATGCTCCCAGTGGTCTGTACGGGCCGCTAAACTTTTGAACCGAGAACAAAATGGCAGCCTCCATGGCTTCATTTTGACGGCCAAGATGGCGGCCGTGTGACGTCAGTGAAGAACCTCTATAGGCCAAATCAATTTGGCCTACAAACAGGGCCTCCAAATAACTTGAACTTGGAACACTCTCACATGCCAAAGGAGGAGGTCAAACTGAATTACAAGCAAACTACAAACAATGAAAAACCAATAAAATTTCAAACAATGCCTTATGGTAAAACAGCCCTGAATCCAATCTCGTACCCAGAGTTCAATGCCACATTAAACTCTGGAAAGGGCTAGACCGGTACTACTTTTCCACAGTGCAAATGCATTGTTGGCAGTGGGTGAATTTCTGACCGTTGCACTGCGAATTGCGTAGGGATTCGAAAGAGTTCGTTGTTTTTTCCTTAATAAAACATCGAATACCCAACGGAATGTTAAAATAGTAGTAATTTTACAAATACTGGAACAGATTCTAATTTTTGGTATGATTATTTTATCAAATTATTTGTAAAATCGATGAGCACAAGAATCTTGTGCTGGTTCCAGCCCTTTTCAGAGGTCTTAGCCAAGGAACGATGGTGGCGACCTCTTCAGATTGCTCTGAATCTACTGCTATCAAATTGCATTTTATCAAATCTCATTTAAATCTAAGCATAATTCGGAACGCACGTGTAAGTAATTTAGACCATGAGACCAATAGGTCTACATCAGACTAACAACAAATATAGGCCTAATATGCAGTCCAAAGGAACCGTGTATCTGTTGGCAAGGCTAAATTTCCTCTTCTCGTAAACTTACAAGCTTAGAATTGGGCTATTTCGGGCACCAAGATATCCAGTTATGCGATCGAAATGCCACTAGGCCTATTTAACCCCAGAAAGACTCAATGAAGCATAAACGGTACGGTACACGATATTTTAATCGGTACTGAATCAGAGTGAATTCCTACAACACAAATCGTCTTAGTTGTTCAGTATTTTGACACTTATTTTGCTCTTGATGTTAAAAAGTAAAAACACACTCATATTCCACACTACCAGTACCACACTACATTGGTATTGGAATTATCTCATCAGCAGCCATATACACTGAAAACCCAGAGTTTGTCAAAGCGAGTAATTTAGATTACTAACCTGAAGAGCCCATCTGAGTAATGCATAACTCACTGAGTTGTTACTCGCAGTGAGTAGTGTCTTACTCAAATCTTCAGGGGAGCATTACTCAGTATGACGAAGGCACGTGTTACTCACAGTGAGTATAGTCTCTCTCAAATTGACGAATCCAACATTACTTAATCGTGCCCGGGGTTTTTGATATATCATTGCCAGCTTCAAACTAGTATTATGTCAAAGTGCGTTGATCGATTGAAATGAAACGTAGGGCGGTGGTAGACGAGATAATTTATTTTACAATGCAAGTTAAATCAGTGGAATACGTCGAATACGAACAAAGTTATGAGGGCTAGAAGAGGACAAGTCGGGGAATATTGAAATCACCAGTGAGACGTTTATAGTTTCTTTTATTAGTTTATGGTAGGGATTCGAAAGAGTTCGTTGTTTTTTCCTTAATAAAACATCGAATACCCAACGGAATGTTAAAATAGTAGTAATTTTACAAATACTGGAACAAATTCTAATTTTTGGCATGATTATTTTATCAAATTATTTGTAAAATCGATGAGCACAAGAATCTTGTGCTGGGTTCCAGCCCTTTTCAGAGGTCTTAGCCAAGGAACGATGGTGGCGACCTCTTCAGGTTGCTCTGAATCTACTGCTATCAAATTGCATTTTATGAAATCTCATTTAAATCTAAGCATAATTCGGAACGCACGTGTAAGTAATTTAGACCATGAGACCATTAGGTCTACATCAGACTAACAACAAATATAGGTCCAAAGGAACCGTGTAACTGTTGGCAAGGCTAAATTTCCTCTTCTCGTAAACTTACAAGCTAAGAATTGGGCTATTTCGGGCACAAGATATCCAGTTATGCGATCGAAATGCCACTATTTAACCCCAGAAAGACTCAATGAAACATAAACGGTACGGTACACGATATTTTAATCGGTACTGAATCAGAGTGAATTCCTACAACACAAATCGTCTTAGTTGTTCAGTATTTTGACACCTATTTTGCTCTTGATGTTAAAAAGTAAAAACACACTCATATTCCACACTACCAGTACCACACTCCATTGGTATTGGAATTATCTCATCAGCAGCCATATACACTGAAAACCCAGCGTTTGTCAAAGCGAGTAATTTAGATTACTAACCTGAAGAGCCCATCTGAGTAATGCATAACTCACTGAGTTGTTACTCGCAGTGAGTAGTGTCTTACTCAGATCTTCAGGGGAGCATTACTCAGTATGACGAAGGCACGTGTTACTCACAGTGAGTATAGTCTCTCTCAAATTGACGAATCCAACATTACTTATTCTGATGAATAAACTACTTGTTCTGGGGATCGGGGGGTTAGTAATCTAAATTACTTGCTTTGACGAACCCTGGGTTTTCAGTGTAGTGGCATACAATACATTGGCATTGCATAAATGATGGCGTACACAATTACCAGTGATTAACAGTCCAACCAGCAGAAGAGAGCACGTGAGGCTAACATAAATAGCGCAATAAATATCATGAGGACTGGAGAGGAGTCGAGGGACACATGGAAACATCAGTGGAACGGATGAAAACTTTCTCCCTCTATCTTGCATCAGGAGGATATCACCGGCAAATGTAACTCTTTACTCTGGAGTTGCATGGGGTTACCCAATTAGTTTACTCTTAGGTTATTCCAGGGTTTACCCGAGGTGGGAGTTTACTTAGGGTTATGTATTACCAGAAATGTGTCAAGCTGGCGATCCCCTAGATATCGTGCCAACAGCGTCATTGAACCAATCAGAATGACGAGACGCATTTACTGAACCTGTGCTCGGTGTGCGCCGTAGCGTGGTAATGCCGTCCTAATGGTGAATTCCGAAAAATTCACCAACTTCAACCCCCCTATGTAGAGTGAAAAAAAGTTATCGAAATCTTCCAAGACTCCGCACACAGCCAACGTATAGTGCTGCCATCTGATGGCGCTATGGGCAACAATACTCCAACATCCCGCTTTCGCTTTCGGGCTGTTGAGTTCTTGCGATGCCGTGATTTTTCGCGGATTTTTTAACATTTTGCGGGAAATGAAAGTAAAAATCTTCGCTGTGTACAGGTGTAAATACAAAAAAAATCAACCTATTCTCATAAAATTTTCACAGGAGATGCCTGTCAGTGTCCTCCAACCTGCTAGCTATGGGCATCGTGCACAGAACTAGCCGAATGTCCGCGAAGGGCGCTTTTGGTGTTTGCTCAATATGAATTCCATTGCGTTGCCGGAGGCCTACTTTGGCGCATGCGCAGTCTGGATATTGGATATTTCTGGTAATGCGATTTCCATATTTCTGTTAACTCAGAGTTTACTCAACTATAACTTAATGCTAATTTACTCAAGACTTGACCTGACCCATCTTCGTTGTGATGCTTTAGGAAGGTAGAAGATAGGCGATTTGGAAAAAATGAAAAAAATTAACTGTAGAAACAGAAGTTGCAGTGCTAAGTGCCCCGCCAGGGGCACAATGATTGCTACGATGTTGGTGAATGTATCAGCAAATACTTTGGAGATTTTTAAACCATTCACCAAATAACTGGAATGGACACATTTTTTAAAAATTGATTACATGGCACATACAAGGTCTTAAAAAGTCTTTTTAAAAAGTTTGACGCTTCCATTTTCGAGCCCTTTTATAAGACTTAAAGGGGCTGTTCGTTTTTGTCAATTGAGGAATCTGAGTTGTGATCCTTGAGAGAATGGAGAAAGCTACGAAGCTGAAAATTACAGCAAATTATTCTGTACAGCACAACAAATAATCTCTGCAATTTCCAAGTGTGTAGCTTTTTCTGTTTTCCCAAGGATCACAACTCAGATTCCTCAAGTGTCGAAAACGAACAGCCCCTTTAATAATTTCTGTGGGAATGCCTTAAAAGGTCTTAAATCTCATACCAAGGCGGTTAAAAAAGATTTTGGTGGGAAATACCAGGAAATCACATTTCTCTTGCGTTACAAAATCCATTTTTTTCTGGGGGAGGGCCCCAGACCTCCACCCGATTGCCCACCTTCTTAGTCTCGCTAATTCCCCATCATTTTTTTCCCTGGAGAAAACCCTGCAGGGATCTGTTTGGGTGCTTCATTTAGAAGAAAATACGTCTTAAATTTTGGCGATATTAAATTTGTTGCTTCACAAGCTGTACGCACCATGTGATTGGAAAGTCAAGACCACCAGGCAGTTTGCTTTCCTTAGTAAGTCCTGTTCCCAATGAGGTTAGTTATTATGTAGTCTCAGCTTGTAACATCAGCTGCAGTTGAATACCCTCTTTACTTCCTCATGGTAGAAGTCTAAAGATGTTGTCTAGATGATAAAGTTGATGCTATAGTTAATTGTCATGAGATTTAATGTAAAGTCATCCAAAACTGTCAGTAACCAAAGATATGTAATGGACCACTCTCTGAAATGTCGAACGTAGTACATGATGTGGAGGGGCACCGCGACCAGTCCATATGGGCCCATGAGAATAACAAATGTCGTGGAAACTGTCAGCAGTGTCATTGATGTTCTCATCTCTCTCTTATGCGGATGTCAGGTCGACCTTGCGATGGCACAAAACAGGCGCCGACTGACTTTTCCGGATCACTTTCGCCTGAGGCACGACAGCATGGAGCAAACCAGTCGCCGATCTGGTGTGACATGACTGAAGTTGGGTTTCAGTTACGACGATCGGGATCAGTCGCCGACCAAAAAGATCACAAATCGCAAGAGTTGAACCTATTCATCCCGACGGGCGTAATCCATTTGCAGGTGACCTGAACACGGTTACGATTCCCTGTGCGCGGATGCTGCTTGTTCCACGATGATCGTGCACATTTTCGTTTTTGTGACCTGACCATGATTGCGACACTTGATGCTGACTATTCCGTCGTAGCGCAGACAGTCGCAGTGTGACCTGTCATCTGCATTAGAACTGGGTTGTTCGAGAAGTTTGTCTTTGGTGCCCGCTTTATGCCAACCACAATTATGACATTCAGTGATGTTATTATCAAACATAGGAGTAACCATGGTGACTGGCATATGGCCGAGTAATGGACAAGGAAGAAAAACTGCAAACCATGGAACAGGAAGATTTTTTATTTGTTTTAAAGTACATTCTTTTGAGATATTAGAGTTCTTATATTTGTAGACCATGAACATATCAACTGCACATGTCCAGTTCAGAAGTGAAAAAAAGTAGAAGGCTACCCAAGACCCAATTTCTCCTGCCGGAGATTGCTATGCTTGCTGCCTGAAGTGGCCACACTACAGATATAATTCTTTCGACAGTCTAAGCTATAAGAATCCATGTCGATAGAAATTGAAAATTTAGAAAAATGAACATGAATAAGTTGCAGCCAATGTGAGTGTTTTGAATTGTTCCTATTTTTCGACCTAATATTTTAGTCTGGGAGCTAACAAAGATTAAATGCACATCTCAAATACAAAAACTTTTTTTGGGTTTGTGGGTTAGTTTCTATCCCACCGACCACAAAAACCCAATTCTTAAGTTCCGCAAATGGTGCATTTAGAAGATACATCCGTTTGAACTTTGGGTACTGACTTTACCATTGGAACAAAATCAGACTCATTGTATACAGGGGCTTGGAAACTGATGTACCGGTACAGCTAACTTTTAAATGGGTGGCTTGGGACCCTATAAATGTATTACCAATAGATAGAAACATGGGCCCACTGAGACAGGAAAACATATTCTTACGTATTTTATCTTATTGGAAATGATGGTTTTACATCTTTTCAGAATTTTGGCCCGGCGGCCATTTTAAATAGATAACTTACTGTTTATTGAATTTCTCATCCTATAGCAAATAAAAACAAATAAGAATATGCTAATCTGATTCTATGGACCCATGTTTCTATCTATTAGCAATACATTTATGGGGTCTCAAGCCACCCATTTAAAAGTTAGCTGTACATCAGTATTCAAGCCCCTGTACAAATGCTCTGATTTTGGTCCAATGACAAAGCCAGTACCCAAAGTTCAAACGGCTGTATCTTCTAAACGCACCATTTGCGGAACTTAAGAATTGGGTTTTTGTGGTCAGTGGGATAGAAACTAACCCACAAAGCAAAAAATGTGTTTGTACTTGAGATGTGAATTAAATGTTTGTTAGCTCCCAGACTATTTTGGGTAGAGTAGTCTTAGGCCATGCTACCAACCCAGTCATGAGAGACAAACAAAGTCTGCCACTGCAAGGCAGCCCACGTACATTGCTACAGCACTATCTGTTTTCCGATGCCTTATAAATATAATAAAACTCAATGCATTACCAAATATTCCCATCACAATCATTAATAAAATTATGCAGATTCCAAAGAAATTTACAGAGTCATGAAATGGCTTGTATGGTCCATAGATAGACCATGACCAGAGTTCCTCTGTGATGTTTACTGTTTCCATTTTGCTGGAACTCCAGGCGAGTCATGCTTGACCTCAGGCTGCCACACTTGTCTTCATGGACACCTGCCACACTTCGTCCTCACGGACAATTCATTCTGAGACACTTCGTCCTCATGACAATTCATCCTAAAACACTTTGTCGTCCCCATGGACAATTCATCCTGAGACAATTCGTCGCCATTGAAAATTCATCCTGAGACAATTCGTCGCCATGGGCAATTCATCCTGAGACAATTCGTCCCCATGGACAGTTCATCCTGCCACAGTTTGTCCTTATGGACATTTCACTCCCACTAAAACTCAGACAATTCGTCCTCATGGACAATTCTTCCCGATACTCTTCAGTTCCATTTATCATGTACTCAAGTATCCGCACAACTAGATGGAACTAGAAGCATTTTTCATCAAAACGCTGCACAAAAAACTAAGAAAATCGATCGATGTAGACGAATGCTTGCCATCCTAAAATCACATTTCATGTTCAACAATGCAAGAACTCTTGACTTATATGCTACAAATCGCCAGAAACCGAAGCGGGTTATCCGCTCCGACCACGCCCATGATCCGGGGTGTGATACCCTTTTTGTACCATCCCACTGACATGATATGCGCGTCTGGTTTTAAAACCATCACCCCCTTAGGTCTCAACACCAGATGCTGATTTTTCTCTCCCCCTCAGCATAGGCCCCGTTCCCTCCCTCCCTTAGGTCCTTTATTAATATTTTTTCTGGAGTTGCGTGAGGGTACGGTTCTCCATTTTTTTGGTGTAGGCTTATTTTTCCCTTGTTTTCCCTTACCCCTTCCTATTCTTTTCCTATTCTTTCCATCATTTCTGTAATTTGCAGTCTCCATTTTCTTAATCTTTCCCACATTCATATGTTTTCATATCAATTTGTTTAGAGTGTGCAGGCTTTAGCTTAGGCCTACAATGCCTCTTTTGTCTTCTGTAGCCATCCGTCGGCTTTCTTAATTACACAAGCCATGTTTTGTATAGGAATTCACACTTGCCTTAATTTATTAATCTCTTTTCTTTCAGCTCAACCAGCCATCCATTTATTACAGACACCCTTTCAGGTCCAGCAACCTTGTGGGGCTTGGACCCTATTCATTTCTTAATTGCTCACTCATCTTGTTTGCAGGGATATTTAGATCTACTTCAGGGACTCAGCTCAGTCTATTCTAGAGTCTTGTACTGTTAAGTGCCAGCCTGAAGAAGACCCCGGTTGGGGTCGAAAATTTGCAAAATCTGGAAGTTGACTTCCTGTATATATTATCACGTTGTGTGTCAATTTTAGTGCTATTTCTTTACGTATCTCCATTAGATGTACCTATGATACAAATTCAGTGACGATCCGCCGAAATAAAAGTTAGTTATAGCACTTTTTATAAAGTCATACACTTCATCACTGCAGTGGCCGTGTTCCAGGATCCTGGACCCAAGTGTCCATTTGCACGGCCTCCACAGGTCAATACACGGCTACGTGCAGCCTGGAAACGAGCCTAACTTTGATCTGAGATAGGCGTTGAATGGCACGCTAATTGCCACAGATCAAATGCACCGCCAAGCAGCCTGGGAACGAGGTAGATGAACCTAGCATTTTACAACCTCGTCCCCAAGGGGTATAGTTCGCTCAGACAACCTCGGACCACTCGCTCACTAACCCCTGGAATCAGCTTCGGTTGCTAATCCAGGAATCTTGGACTAAGTATAGGTGGCAGCACGAGTCAAAATAATCAATTTGAAATACTAACCAGTGCTTTTTAAAATTCTTTTTACAAAAAATCATCAAACCTGGATATAGATAACCTTCTGGTTTGATCCAAAGTATTTTGAAAATTTCTTTGGGTATATTCTTGGATATATTTGACAATTTCCCGTCAACCAATCACGTGCGTTAAATCCAAAGCTGATGCCAGGGGTTAGTGACGCGACCGCCATATTGTCAGAAAGCGAACGACCCCTGGGAACGAGGTTGAGCATTTTAGTGGATTGTCTACCAGTCTACATCCGCCTTCTCATGATTAGTGCCGCATCTAGGCATTACGTTTTGATTGTATTTTGGTCATAAATAAAATAAAACGTGATGGATGTTATTGTGTTTGTGTTTGTATTTAAATTTAAAGGAGCTGGACGTCCAAATTATAAACAAACTGGTTTGTTTACAAACAGTGGCCAGCAAACTAGTTTTATTCCTTCGTGAAGGTGGCAGCACCAGTGGTCGTTAGACTGGTGCCCGGTCCAATGCAACTCACTCACGATATTCACGTCAGTACATATCACCGACAATAGGTGGCAGCACCGCAGGCGTCGCGTGGATAGAGAACCAGTGAGTGAGTGTTTACAACTTGGACGTCCAGCTCCTTTAATGGCGTTTTTGTTAGGTTGAATGTACATTACGTTTTTTCGGCTCCTTTACTTCAGAAATGTCGGAACCTCTACCTTCCTTTGATGTCTGCGGGTGATTCCAAACATGCTCAAGCAGGGTAACACCTCAAGTGTTATATTATAATCCCTCTTAGTTGTTCTCTGCCTTACGAACAGAAAAGCCTTAAGGAGTTATCTGAACGAATCGAAACTGTTTGCAATGGTATTCCTAGGATTTGGTACATCGAATTTAATATTTGAATTTCTAAATTCGACCTTAATATAAGCATTTTAGACTAAAAACGTTTCATTTAAAACAGGGAATTCGGGTTTTCCAAGAAATGTGCGCCCTCCAACATGTACAATGGTCCCTGTTCATAGCATTCTGTGTTGCTAAATCACTATGTCAACACTGAACTCAGTGGGGGTAAAAGCTGTTTACTGGAAGATCCTCACAGCTTAAAGCTAAACTTAATAGATATACACCCCAAGCGGCAGAGGTAGAAATTACAAACAGCCACAAGGCACTTCCAAAGTACCTCTGAAAACGATACACCTTCTCGGACGGTCACAGTTGGTTTCACTTGCCACCACGCTCTTGAACAGTAAAGATCTCAGCACAGCTGCCAAATGAGAAAAAAAGGAAAATAATCTGTGATGGCACCGAGATTCGAACCCACAACCTTCTGATCGATTCGGCAACCTCTTTCTGTACGCGCCACGAAGACTGCTTGCTTGCATGACGACAATTCCGATCTCTTTATTTCCTCATGGAGATCTTCAAACCACAGCGACTTTATTGTAGATCGGCGTCGTTGTATGCAAGCAGTCCTCGTGGCGCGTACAGAGAGGTTGGCGAATCGACCAGAGGGTTGTGGGTTCGAACCTCGGTGCCATCACATATTATTTTTCGCTTTTTCTCATTTGACAGCTGTGCTGAGATCCTTACTGTTGAAGAGCGTGGTGGCAAGTGAAACCAACTGTGACCGTTCGAGAGGGTTTATCGTTTTCAGAGGTAGTTTGGAAGTGCCATGTGGCTGTTCGTAATTTCTACCGCTGCCGCTTGGGGTTTATATCAATTAAGTTCAGCTTTAACCACCCCCAATTAATCCTATTTGCTGGTCAATAAACATTCATTGTTGAAGTGCTGGCTATTTCTGCCAGCCGGAGTAAAGGGACCCAGGGACCTTATTCATAAAAGACCCGCAAACGCACCGGGCCCGTAAACCACCCCGTACAGCGATCCGGGCCCGTAAAGTGGTATGCATAAAACGCCCGGATCTTCCCGGGTCCCGGT
>NMRB01004919.1:8472-28205 GCA_002633025.1 Notospermus geniculatus
CATGCAAGATTGATGCCACAAATAGTTCCTGTAAAAAAAATTCTAATTGCAAAAATATGAATAAGATAATTCTATGGAGCGGCTGGCGGGAAAAATAAAATAACATTTTAAATTTTTTTAGCTCACTGGGGTGAGCTATTACAATGGTGATGCGTCCGTCGTCGTCGTCCGTTAGCAGGGCACGTTTCGTAACCGCTGGAGCTATTGATCTGAAACTTGGTACATATATACCCCTAGGTCAGATGACCCACGACGACACCAAGTTTCGGTTCCATTCGACTCTCAGTTTGGCCACCAGGTGGCGGAAACCAAAAACACAAAAAGTGCAATAACTCCTGAACTTATGACTAGATCATCTCCAAATTTTTATCAGAGGTGTAGCTAATAAGGATACATAACATATATTACGGGTTTTTGATTTGACCTACTTTTCAAGGTCACAGAGGTCAAAGTTCGACAAAAGTGACGAACCTGCCACAGTTTGTCATTATTTCACCGAGCGACTTCATATCTTGCATAAACATGCATTGGAGGGGTACCTTAAAAAATACCAAGTTTCGGCCCGATTGGACATCCAGTATGGCCACCAGGTGGCGTAAAGCTCCATGACTTCCGCATTCCATTAGGTCGAAGATAGATGTTGCCAGACTTTACGGCGTTCCGTGTTTTCGGTTTGCTTCACTTGTACCTCTGGCTTCATACGCCCTCATCACTCTGCTTGGAATGAGCACAGTGAATAAAAAACAGATCTATATGTAGTTTTTGCACTTTAAAAATCATATTCTTACCACCAAGTTTAGTAATGCATCAAAACAGCAAAACTACCATGATTTCGTAAATTTGTTCGTTATTTTGTGTGGCACTATTTTGCGGCGGATTACACGTTTGGCTGTGTCGACATTCCGGCACAAATAGTTTCCAATTTAGAATCAACGGGCCAATCAGTTTCGTCGAATTTGACAACGTGATTTTATGAGGTAACATAACCCATGTGCTTCCATGGAGGCAGCCATCGTGAATGACGTCATTCCTACGTGAAAAGAAGTACGATGCACTGACGTTTGAAGGCAGAGTCAGTAAGGTGAAACCGTGTGACCTCTGTGCAGGAGTTTGGAACTTTCAATGTTTGATTTCACTTTCAGGTTGTCATTTGATAAGGATGGATCCATTAAAAAGGCAAAAACATTGATCAAAATGTATGAAAGTTTAGGTATATCAAAGAAAAGGGTTCTCATCAAATTGGCTTCAACATGGGAAGGAATCCAGGCTGCGAGGTAAGTAACTTGTTCTTGGATTTCTAAACGCAGTACCGGTACAAAGTATATGCCCCTTTTTAGCTCACCTCTGTGAGGTGAGCTTCTCTCATGGTGTGTCGTCGTCGTCGTTAACATGGGTGGCACGTTTCTAAACCGCTTGGATTAGAAACTTGAAATTTGGTGTACAGGTAGCCTATGGTAAAAACTATCTCTGGACCGAACGTTAGCGCTGCTGCTTGTATACTCTGGCCTGTAGGGGGCGCTTTGTGAAAACCTTCTTTCAGCCGTATCTCCGGAACGCTGTTAGCTAGAACCACCAAACTTTTATGGTGGGTTCCTCTGATGAGACTGCATCACATAAATCCCGGGTTTTTGGTTTGACCTACTTTTCAAGGTCACAGAGGTCAAAGTTCAAAATTAACTGTTTGGTGGCACATTTCATGGCTATTTGACATAGAGTGTTGTGATTTGGTGTGAAGATACATCTAGGCAGCCTGCACAAATGCACCAAATTTCAACCCGATCGGACATCAAATATGTCCACCACGAAGTGATCTTGAAAAATGGACTTTGACCCACATTTTATAAATAGGAGTAGGTAGGATGTTTTAACGTTGTCAAAATATATATCTAGGTACCATATAAATATATGGTAAATTTCAGTGAGATTCGACATCAAATATGGCTGCCAGGGAGCCATCTTGAAAAATGGACTTCGACCCACACCTCATAATGGTAGCTAGGATGCTTTAACCGTGCCTAAATATGTGTCTAGGTATCGTCTACTTATATGTCAAATTTCGGTTCGATTGGACTTCAACACGGCTGCCAGGCGACCATCTTGAAAAATTGACTTTGGCCATGTCTCACCGGTAGTAAATGTTACGATGTTTCAATGTTGCCTAAATATCTATGCAAGTATCCTGTACAGTACTGCTAAAATTTCAGTCCCAACAAACGTCATGTGTGGCCACCAGGTGGCCATCTTGAAAAATAGAATTTTTGACATCTGTGACCTAGACAGGAAAGCAGTTTGTTCACAAATACCACTTGTATTCATTGTATTCAGAAATTGCACTCCTTCTGGGTGCCATCACCTGAGTTTAATGTCATTGGCTGATAATTATACTGATCAGATCATAAAAATATTTCTTGGTGTGTTCAGCTTTATCTTATCTGTACTGATCCTTCAAAATTCACCATGAGAGTCACAGTTTTACACTAACCACAACTTATCACAGAGGTGAGCACAATGGCCCTGGCCATTTCATTAATTGCATTTGTCAAATCAGGGAGAAGTTATAAATTGACAGATTTACAGGCGACTGGTTTACAATAACAAACTTACTTGGTTGATTTAATGCTTGGGGATGGTATCTATATTGTTCCCAGCGACCCTTGGCTATTTGTGTGGTGGTCTGGGAAAACCCGTCGGATGTCGCTGAATGATCAACGACATGAACGATGGCTGTCAGATTGCCTGCTGCAGGGTTTGACATAAGCCAAGGCCATTTTCCAAAACACCCTTGCTGGCCCTCTAAAGTCAGGGCCATGGCTGGCTGACCCTTGGCCTATTGTGTGCCTTCATTTGATTAAGAGCCAGAGTCTCTAACTTTGAACCAGGGGGTGATATATCATGTTCCAGTATTCCATTGAAATTTTTTGTAGGGGTAGATATGTTGCCCAAACTGACAAAAATCACGTTTTTTATTCCAAAATCCCTTCGGGTGGAAAATTACAGCCCTTTTAGGGTAGGGGTAAAAAGGGCCTAAATAGTGACCTTGTCAAAATATGGACTTTGTCCTTCAAATATCTTGTTGCGCCCTCAGTAAGCCTCTTTGATACTTTGGTATATGAATGTATGGGGGCAGTTCTTCCAATTAGCATAATAATTTCCGAGGCTAAATGAGGGCGCTGCCTATAGGTGGCGCCTCAAATCATACCTTTTTGCGTTTTGGGATACATTTGAGACCCTCCCCAGACCTGCGCCCTCAAAAAGCCTTGCTAGTTTTTGCATATTTGGATACATTGGGACTAGTCCTGCCCAAATTTGCATAAATGGCAGCGGCATAGTTAGGGCGCTTTTGCATAGGTGGCACTCTTTACATTGAAAACACAATTTTAGGCAATTTTCATTTGGCCATATCTCGTGGCGCCCTCTATGAATTTCAGTGAAACTTGCTTTATTGTGTTCGTCCATATCTCTGCTCTTCATGATAAAAATATCTATAAGGCGTTTTGCCTTATTAACCCTCCATGTGCTGAAACGTTCACACCAGATCACACTCCACATCATGAAGAAAACAATAGGCTAGTTCTGTAATGCTCCAATAGGTGGCTCATTTTCTGGTGTAGGCAATTGATTCCAACATTAGGTCAAACACTGGCTCGTAAAGGGTTAAAGAGGCAAAACGCCTTCTAGATATTTTTAGCATGAAGAGCAGAGATATGGAGGAACACAATAAAACAATTTTCACTGAAATCCATAGAGGGCGCCACGAGNCGCAGGGTACTGATGGACGCCTTGTTTAAACATGGGCCATTGAACCATCTTTTTTTGAAGATGGGGATTTGGCCTAGTGGTTTAAGGCGTGCTGCCCCTTGGTGCTGGCGATTGATGCCTTATGCGAGGGTCCATGGGTTCGATTCTGGTAGGAAGCAATGTCTTTCTCCTTAGAAACTCGATTTCTATTTCATATTCTTTACCTGTTGCCAGTACATTTCTGTTTATTGAAATGTGCTGGTTCACCAAGGCATTAACACTTTCCTTGGAGTCAAATGCGACATCTGACGGGTTTTCCCAGACTGCCTCACATTTAAAACCACACAATTAGAACAGTACCTTAAAATCGTCTTACAATTCAGAATGCCCTAGAAATAAGTCCATTCACTCAATCCATTTGAAGTTTTCCCATTTTCATGCTAAGTAGTAAAATCATCATCCCTCACAAGAAATAATGGTGATAACTTTTCTCAAAGTTGCATGCAGTTCTTTTACAATCCACTACATTTGAATTATCAATATATCTATTTTCCTTCAGTTTTAGTATTTTATGTGATCATTTCAGATATCTGGAGGCTGAACATGGTATTCATTGTAATTTGACTTTGCTGTTTTCCTTCGGTCAGGTATGTAGCAGGTAATCTTAAAGTTGTTTCACTGTTTGGGCTGACATTATGTCATGACGATGTCTAACAAACTACTACTCTCCAATGCAGTTCAGTACCTGTATCTTTATGATAACCCTCATGTAATCAGATCAGGCCCGTCGGAACAATCCGACAGGTAGCCGAAAGTGTGTGTGGGGGGGGGGCTATCGAGAGCTGAAGGCGCGAGGAGTCACTGGCGCCATAGGCGCCTTGGGGAGGTGGCCTCCCCCAGAAAATTTGAAAATAAGAAGCTGTGAGACACAATTTCCCGCTATTTCCGAGGCATTCTGGCATGTCTTAGAGCATGAATTTTGTGGAATTTAAGCCTGGTTAGACATAGGGCCTACCGTAGGTATAGATGTTTTCCCAACCTCACTTGTACGGAAAGTCCTTACCTTTAGTTTACGCTTGTAGTGCAGCTTGTAATGCAGGTACGATGGTATAGAGTTTTGCCAACTAACATGCGATACAATGGCATGAATCACTGAGTGACTCATCAGTGAGTGACCTGTGCTGATATGCATGCCGGGGAAATGACGATGTAATAGAATCTAATGTCCCCCGATATGTGATGTCCCCCAACAATACATTTACGGACTAAGTGGCACCATTGAATTGGAGTCTAGCGAGTTTAAGACCCTTAATCCTGTGACAAACAATGCTTCCACATCAGAAAGACGGGGACATTACCGGTACATGTAGATTCTATCACACCGGGAATCAGATTCACTCAGTCGTCTTGCTGAGTGTGCGTTGTATGAATATCACGGTTGTTATGTGCCAGCAGATGCAGAGATGCCAACCCTACGGATTTGCCCGTATTTTCTACGCATATTTGCCCCTCTTATGTTAGTACGCCCGTAGTCCCTTTTCCTACGCCCAAAATGAAAAAAACTGACACTCAAAAACAATCGTTCAAATTTACCGCGAGCGCCAGCGGTAGTGGAGCGGGGATGACGAGAACCAGTCTAATGACGAACATTGCCGAAGCAAAACCGATCTCAAGCCGAACTGTGAGTCTCGCGCATGCACTGCACTTCAAGCAGTGTGTTCCACTACAGCATGTGTACATATGAAATCAGCTTTGGGCGCGACTGTATATATGGTAGGTGGCGTTTCTTGCGTGGATTTGTGGCGGTTCATCTCGTGTCGTTGGACTTTTTCACTTCTCTGCGACCCGAAATGGATGTGGAAAAGGGACTACTGACAACCACCATCAAATTACGGACAAACTGCAGATTTTGGACAAAAATTACTGACGGGTAATTTTGAGGTTGGCATCTCTGCAGATGGTCTGAGGCGCCTCAGTGGCCGGGCTTGTCATGCTTGTATGAAATGAGAAAATGAAAAAAAGGCTTCAAATTGCAGCACTCAAGTCTGAGGGAGAAATGTGTCTTGATTGGTTCAATACTGCTTTGAAGCATTGCCAGGCCTTTCGATTGCATGGTTTTCACGACGGTAAACGTCATAGGAAATTTGGAATGTCCCCAAATTATGGGTCTTAAAAATGTCCCCAAAATACCCTTAACGCCCCCAAATTACCCTTAGATGTCAATGAATAATAGTTCTTGCAAATAAAATGATTTCAATTGGTCTCTTTCCCCATGCTCACCTAAAATAAGCCTACCCGTTTATCAAATCCCCACCACGGCAACTTCCCGCCATTAGCCCAGATCGCATGGTCAGCAGCATTGAAAAATCAATAATTTATGAATGGTGACTCATGTGCGAACACAGCGCCACAACCACTTCATGTGGTGGTACTGAGAACTAAATCTTTCAGGTTGAATGGGAGTTTAGATTATGGGCATGAAGATGCAATGACTTTTATCTCATGGAAGAAATTTCTTGGCCATTTTACTCAATGATATTCCCTGCCCTGGCTTACTCCATCATCCATGTGATTAGACACAGCTGGTTGTTGAGTTTTAAAATGTCCACTTTGGGAGATTAACCCTACATGCCAACTACTGGTATGGGAAGGATTGATCTCTCCATGCTGTTGATTGGCATGGATTCTTATTCGGGTCCAGTTTTAGGCACCTACACAAGAGCAGACTGCATCCAATGGCACTGGACACTCATTTTGAAAAGGCTGGTGATATTTACCCGGCAGCCGGGTACGCAGCATCCTGGGAACCCAGGCATTTCCACTCTGCATAGCGCGTTACAATGCCCTGGGGAAACCCACCCCGTTTCGGTGGGGAAGAGGGCTCTTCCCTCATGTGTACTCGCCAACTGGTAATTCACGAATAAACCATGCAATGCAGTGGGGGATCGCCACTTGATGTAATGGGCAGACATCGCGCCTAGTGCTGTAACGTATGCACATATATCTGGTGTTATGAGTTACCAGGTACCAGTCTCATAGCAATGCATCTCATTCCATAATTTATGCATGCTGTCGGAATGATAGCTGCCCCAAACACATGAACTGGATCATACCTTCGTGTTTTGAACCCGTCGGTACTTACCCATTATCTAGATAATCCATGACAACCATTTTTACGCGAAGTTAATTCAGGAATATTAAAAAATCCAGCGAGTTTGTCAGCGAATCGAGGAATGTTTGAAACCACCATATTTGGGAGTGACCATGGCGGGAGAGAAGCTTCGCTGTGATTGGTTTATTCAGCGACAGATTTTCTGTCGCTAGTTCCACAGCGAAAAGGCGCCAATTTCAACAGGGCCTCGGACGTGCCAGTAGGGGAGCGCGTTTTAGAGGACCTGTTGCAAGAGGATGGGTACGCAGTGGTGAAAAAACGTCTTGTTTGCCCGGCCGCCGGTTACGCACTGAGGGAAATATGTCTTGCTTGCCCGGCTGCCGTTTACGCAATGAGGAAATCCGCCTTGCTTACCCGGCTGCCGGTCACGGAGTTACAGCTTTTGTCGTTATTTTAACGGCAATTGCCGGGTAAAGAACGCATAAAATTTTCCTTCGGTAACCGGCTGCAAATCAATGTAAACATGGAACGCAAAACTGGCGCATGTGGCTTGCCGGGTGTAAGTAATAATATTCCTTATCACGGCATTAGTTACTTATTCGTTAGACTCATTCTGGCTGACTTTGGGAATCTGATGGGAAGGAGTGTTCCTCGAAAACGTATTTTCACCAGATAAAAATGACCCGATAGTACTGATTTGAAGTGTCTCATTAGGATCTGCCAATGAAATCTTTGTTCCAAATAAATGTCGTCGCCTCTCCGGCCGCCATTTTCCCGCTAATGTGAATAAAGTCCCATCAAAAACAGAGGAATCCGACACCAACAGCAGCCGGTTAAACAAAGGATTTTTGGTCCACTGCATGACCGGCAGCCGGCTGAATACGACCGGCAGCCGGGTAAATACTCACTTCGTTTTGAAAATGGAAATGATCAGGGTGAGATCAAGGGGGCATATACGCCCCCTTTTTTGGCAGAGCAATCATTATTTTTAGCAAGAAAAATTTAATCAAATATTTAATCAAGTATTTTTGCTCTCAGACGCCAGGAAATTGCATCTAAAAGCACTTAAATTGTCAAATTTTTCTGGGGGAGAGCCCCCAGACCCCTCTTTGGGCTTTGGGATTTTAGTGCTCATCGCCTCTGCCAAACTACGCCATCCCTTTCCGTCAACAAAGTGACTATTTACCCGGCTGCCGGTCGTATTCAGCCGGCTGCTGGTCAAGCAGTGGACAAAAAATCCTTTGTTTAACCGGCTGCTGTTTCACCGACGGTTGCCGGATTCCTCTGTTTTTGATGGGACTTTATTCACATTGGCGGGAAAATGGCGGCTGGAGAGGCGATGTCATTTATCTGGGACAAAGATTTCCTTGGCAGATCCTAATGAGACACTTCAAATCAGTACTATCGGGTCCTTTTTATTGGCCGAAAATAAAAAGGAACACATCAGATTCCCAAAGTCAGCCAGAATGTGTCTAACGAATAAGTAACTAATGCCATGATAAGGAATATTATTACTTTTACACCCGGCAAGCTACATGCGCAGTTTTACGTTCCATGTTTATATTGACCCGCAGCTGGTTACCGAAGGAAAATTTTATGCGTTCTTTACCCGGCAATTGCCGTTGAAATAACAACAAAAGCTGTCACTCCGTGACCGGCAGCCGGGTAAGCAAGACGGATTTCCTCATTGCGTAAACGGCAGCCGGGCAAGCAAGACATATTTTCCTCAGTGCGTAACCGGCGGCTGGGCAAACAAGACGATTTTTCACCATTGCGTATACCCGGCTGCCGGGTAGATATCACCAGCCTTCCGTCAATCCTGGATCCTGGATCCACAATATAACAATGGAAAAAAAATGTCCCCAAAATAAGCTGGAAGGCTGTCCCCAAAATGGACTGAAAAATAGAGGGTGTAAAGGTTACTGTGCAATTGAAAGGCCTGATTGCTTATGTGATAGACCAGGTGCAGATCCGGGGGGGGGGGGGGCACCCCCTTTTCGGCCAACAAATCCGTAAAATGGGCATCCTAGCTACGATAGAGGGCAGCACACCGAAACTCGGTCCTATACAATGGACGGCTTTTGTGTGGGAAATTGATCAGGACCGAGTTGCCAGTTTCATTTCAATAGATTTAATCACTGGTGACACCTATTGAGGCAGTGAGCTAGGGTCCTCATTGACCGTGAAATTTTTAAATTTGGAGCAAATCATTGAAATTCACTGCAGATTTCAATGTTTCTAGCACAGTGTGCCCCTTCTTTTCCGAAATTGTGGATCCACCCCTGTAGACAGTGGCAAACTTTCCTGATTCATCTGTTTTACCATGTTTACCTCAGGTGGCACTTGTGTCAGAGGCCTAGCTACCTGGGGTGGCCACATAGAAACCCCGCTAGCGCTAGCGGAGCCCATCTGCCGATAGTGCTGTACATTTTTCCATGCATTTTAACACCGATAGGCTGTCGAAGCACTAGCGGAGTTTCTATGCGGCCAGCCCTGGCCTCCAGTTTCGTTCTCCATTATGCATGTTATGCATCTAGAAAAATCCCGTTAGGCTTATCAATCATCTTCTCCATTGTCCATTTCACTTGTGCAGTAATAATTCTTACAAAAAAACCTTATTGACAAGTGATGTCTCGTATCTTGATCACCTTGACAATTTCAGGCTGTAGCTTGTGCACAGGCTAAAGTCACCTTAATCTCCCCATTTGTTGGCCGTATCTTTGATTGGTATGTGAAGAACACTGGCCAGAAGCAGTTTGAACCTCTCGAAGATCCTGGTAAGTTTTACATTGGCATTTCACTTTCTGATTATTGATGTCCATTCTTTCGGCATATGCACTGGCAAGAAGTTTGGTTGTTATATGGGCAGAAGTCATGGGACAGGAGTGAGATACGGTAGTCTGTTGGGACCCTATTTCCCATGAGGTAGTGTTATTGGCCGTAGATATATCTAATAGCTTGGGGGATTTTGTCTGAGGGTGAATGTTCCAAAACCAAATTAAAGGAGTTATAGACGCCGAAGTTGTAAACAAGCTGGTTTGTTTACAAACATGGTCGGCAAACTATTCTATAGTCCGTGACGTAAAATTATCGCCGAAGTTTACATGTTTGGCCGAAATTTCAGAGGGCCTTGTTGTGAACTCAAGTGATTTCCTCTTCCTTTGTCATTTGACTGACAATATTCCATACATGTCTATAATCCTGAATAAATATTTCATCGAAATATCACAAAATAATAATCAAGTAATCAGGATCAATGCGAAGAAGCGGCCGCCGAAAAATGCGAACACGATTTCAATGTTTACACTTTTGACTCGGGCCGCCATGAGCTGACGCTGTCAGTGGATATTTGGAAGATGATTTTATAAAAATAAATGCGTGAGCAATATAACAACCTAAAACCCTTTCCTATCACGGAAGGAAAATATTTTTGGGGCTTGTGTTTGTCACGCGACATTGCCGAATTCTGACATATTTTCCGTCGTCAAGGATACATCCGCCATGTTGACCTCCACTTTGGCCGTCACAGCCGACGATCGATAATCCCGGGTTTCCCCATTCAAACTGCACTTTCTCACCTGAGATGGCCTAAAAGGCCTACATTTCTTAGTGAAATAAATTGCTGAAATGTTTTGACACATAACTTTTGGCATCAATAGAACAAAAAACGAAAATCCTTCATATACAATGCACATTTCGTGGAGATGACGGATCCAGCGATAATTTATGGTGACGCACTATAGTTTTATTCCTTCGTAAATGTGGCAGCACCAGTAGCGCCCCGTGATCGTCAGACTGGTGCCCGGTCCAATGCAACTCACTCATGATATTCACATCAGTACATATCACCGACAATAGGTGGCAGCACCGCAGGCGTCGTGTGGATAGAGAACCAGTGAGTGAGTGTTTACAACTTGGAAGTCCAGCTCCTTTAACTATTGGGTGCTTGCAAAAAAATGAAGTTAAAAATATTGAATCGAGAGCTAATTGCCCATCCCGGCATTATTAGCTCTTTTGACAACATTGGGCAAATTTAATGTAGTGCAGGAGGAAATGTGTGCTGTCAGAGAGAGTCGCCCTCTATCACATTAAGACTGGGTTCGACCAGGGATTGAACCCGGAACCTCAGGAGTGATAATAGGCCTAGGTGCCGATGTTTTTATTACACCACTCTCCAACAGCCCAATGAAACTCTGGAAAAAAACATGTGCAATGTGTTGTGGATGAAAATGATATTCAGAATTCTCTAAGGATAGCTCATAACCTATAAGATGTCATTCGCAAATAAAGATGTCATGTCATTCATACTGACCAGTGTCTAATAGATATTGGTAAAAGTATCACTTTTCATGTCTGTCTTGCACTCACATGATAGACAAAGTTTTGCCTATTCCTGTAACCAATTAAAATTCAAACTTTTGACATTCATGTGTTGCGGGCTACTCTTAAGTCCTTGCTCCATGAGGAACTCAAGTACATATTGTATTGAATACATTGCAGGTGTGAAGAGTGTGACTGCAATTTACAACTACTACAAGAAGTTTGGCTACAAGACAGAAGTCATGGGTGCTTCCTTCCGCAACACAGGACAGATTACTGCCCTTGCTGGAGCTGATCTGCTGACCATTTCGTGAGTGTGCTTGCGATGGTTGGTTTAAGCTGCGAAATCCACTTAAAAAATATCAACTAAGGCCAGACCCCAAAATATATCTGTTTGCTGTAACCCTACCCTGCCCTAACAGCTTGGGTAGGTAGGTAGGCATATTTTTTTTAGTTGGAGACGGAAAAAAATTAGCAATTTCCACAAAATAAAATGAAAATATACTAATATTTAAAAACAATGTCTTTCGGGGTTTATGACACATTGGCATTCAGTATGGCAAGCCAAAGCGGAAAAAATGTCAGAACTGAGATATTATTGTCAAGACTACGAGGATATGGTCAGAATAATGAAATTGTCACCAAAATATTCATATGTTATCAGAACCCCGAATTATACTATCTGATTTTCGAGAATACGCTCAGAACAACCAAATTGTCACCAGAATATTCATATTAGTGAGTTTTCGCAAGCACCCGGTTAGGCCATACGACTACGTTTATCCATTGTTTGGGTGCACTCACACAATAGATAAACGTAGTCGTAGGGCCTAACCGCGCGCTTGCGAAAGCTCACTAATATGTCGTCAGAACCGCCAAATTATACTATCAGATTTGATAATATACGGTCAGAACTCAGAAACATGTCACATAATCAAATTGTTGCCAGAATATTCATATTATCTTATCAGAACCGCCAAATTGTACTGTCAGATTTCATAATACGGTCAAGACGCCAAATTCCTGTCAAGAACTGAGAAACATGTGTCTGAAATGTTCAGCGAGACCAATCAAGAAAACGTGACCAGCAGATTTTGATGACGTCATACGCATCGTCTATTATACGGTGGCCCATAAGGGACACTTATTTTTCATTTTATATTTTTATCTTTTCCGATATATGAGATCGGGAACCATATTGTTTCTGGTCTTGCTGTCTGTCTGTCTGCCCGTCCGTCCGTCTGCGTGCGTGCGTGCATTAAGGGTCTTATATACCAATGGGCAGTATCCAGGCAAATTTTAATGAGGTCGAATTTGATTGGATGTTGGTGCATGGCGATGTCCCATCATGCCTCTCCTCAGCAAAAAATTTAAAAAATCAGAAATCCGAAATCCAAAACCCGAAAGTTTGACCCTGTCTGATCTTAACCAAAACCTAAACTTAAGGTATACATGGGTCAAGGGGGACCAACGGGATACGGTAAAAAAGGTACAGGTAAAAAAGGTATAGGTAAAAAAGGTATGGTAAAAAAGGTACTGGTAAAAAAGGTACTAGGTAATAAAGGTACTAGGTAAAAAAGGTACAGGTAAAAAGGTACTAGGTAAAAAGGTAATAGGTAATAAAGGTACCGGTACTAGGTAAAAAAGGTACAGGTAAAAAAGGATACTAGGTAAAAAGGTACAAGGTTAAATCTTGTATTGAATGTTTGTAAGCATGCTGCATTGGATCATCCAGAACTTTGCAAGTTGGACCTTAAACCTCTGACGTCATACCTGTATCCAATACCTCATCCGATACGGGCATTTCTTCTACAGCCCACGTCACAGCCCCTGTCAGACTCATGCCCTCTTATTCCTGTTGCCTTCCAAATTCAACCTTTGAATTGCTTTTTATTTTGATAACTAATGATATAATGAAAACTAAGAAAGAAAACATTATATGCAGGATATGGATTGTAAGGTGTTCAGACGGCTGAGGGTGATGAGTAGGCCTATGACTCTGAAGGTTGGTCAGAATAGGAGAGGAGAGTCAAGAGGTGCCCCCACCCCCACCCGAGTACCCAGGAGGGGAAGGGTCTGACTACAAAACACAGAATAGTTCTGTGAAACTTGTAATATGACTTAACTTATCACTGTATAACAATAAAACCACTAATAAAAACATTGATACGCCTTTTTAAACAGAATTTGCAACGTTCTGGATGCATCTAGCAAATTCAATACAAAATTTAACCTTGTACCTTTTTTACCTAGTATCCTTTTTACCTGTACCTTTTTTACCTAGTACCTTTATTACCTAGTACCTTTTTAGCTCACCTGGAGTGAGCTTATGTCGTGGGTCTGCGTCCGTCGTCGTCGTCGACCGTTAGCAGGGCACGTTTCGTAACCGCTGGAGCTATTGATCTGAAACTTGGTACATATATACCCCTAGGTCAAATGACCTATGACACCAAGTTTCGGTCCGATTCGACTCTTAGCTTGGCCACCAGATGGCGGAAACCAAAAACACAAAAAGTGCAATAACTCCTGAACTAATGACTGGATCACCTCCAAATTTTTATCATAGGTGAATCTAATGAGGGTACATTACATATATAACGGGTTTTTGATTTGACCTACTTTTCAAGGTCACAGAGGTCAAAGTTCAAACTTAGTCATTTGGTGGCACATTTCGTAACTGCTTGGGCTATCGACTTGAAACTTGGTACATATACACCCCTATGTTAGGTGACCTATGACACCACTTTTCGGTCCGATTCGATTCTCCGCTTGGCCATCAGGTGGCCACAACCAAAGTTCTAAGTCCAGTAACTCCTGAACTGTAACTGGATTGTCTCCAAATTTTTATCAGGTGCATCTAATGAGGATACATGACCCTGGAAATTTTTATCAGGTGCATCTAATGAGGATACATGACCCTGGAACATTTTGATTTAACATTTGTCATTTGTTTTTCTGGCACGTTCACCCAGGTGAGCACATGGTCCATGGACCATTTCATTTACCTGTACCTTTTTACCTAGTACCTTTATTACCTAGTACCTTTATTACCTAGTACCTTTTTTACCAGTACCTTTTTTACCGTACCTTTTTTACCTATACCTTTTTTACCTGTACCTTTTTTACCTACATTTGGGTCAAGGATTCCAAAAAGTGGGTCACAGAATCACACGACTCACCGTTGTAGGGATATTAGGGAATTAAGATTCTATTTTTTATCTTTGACCTAGTTAAAAAATTTCTTCGTGTAACATGATCAGTGGTGTACACAAGCTCAGAATATACGTCCGTCCGAAAATAGATACTCCGTCCGATAATTGGACTCTATTGTGAAAAGTTACTGATTGGACTTCCTAGCGGTCCCTTCCTTCTTGCGGGGGCGCCACCGTCTATATTTCTTCCTGTACCTTCCTGCACCCTGCACCTTAGGGTTATCAAAAAATCCTCAACGCCCTCTGGTGGCAAACGCGCCCTTTTTATCTTAATTCGTGCTGAGGCATGATCGCCATGCACCAAATCTTATCAAATTCGACCCCATTAAAATTTGCCTGGACATTGCCCATTGGTATATAAGACCCTTAAGTGTCATTGCACGAGTGGACCATGCAAAATCTGCAAAAAGTGATAACCTGCGGGGTCGGCAGATCTGGCTCAAATTCCTACCAGAAGATGGCATTGGGGCACAATGAGGACAGGTCAAATATTTCGGAGGTTGGTCACACCGTTTGGGAGTAAGGGACAAAAATACTGCAAAAAGCTCTTTTTTCAATTTTGATCAAAATATTGTCCATTTCTGAATGAATTTTCACGCCTTGACAGGCAACAGGAGTAGATATTCCTTATATGTCAATGCAAGTAGATGCCCCCTGTAATTTTTTTCCATTTTTGTTTACTTCCAAATCACACTTGATTTAAAGGTACAGTGCAGTATTGCCCTTGTGTCAAAAAAGGTATGGTTTGGTCTACAGCGAATTACAGAGATGCTGCAGGGGTGAGGAAGGTGAGCACATCAGGGAAAGGAGTTGAGGGATGTCTCTCTTTATTAAAAGAATAAAAAGTTTGGGCGCTCTTTCCATTGCAGAGATATGCGGGTGCAAATTTGTGCATAAATGCACTACTGATGTACTACGAATGTATTACGGATATGACGTTCATTTGTAGTACATAAAATGTCGACATATATACAGGAATATCTCTGCAATAGAAAGAGCGCCCAAACTTTTTCTTTTTGTTTTTTAAAGATCAGGTCTCAACCTATAATTTCAGACCAGTTTTGTCATCCAGGACCCTGCAGCATCTGAATTATGAATGCTTACTTTGACCTGCTTGAAAGGCATTTTAGAAAGGGTTCGAATAACTAATCCAACTTTTTGGTTACTCTTTAATAAATCTAGAAAGAGTAAAATAAATAAATCTAAAAATAAAAATAAATCTAGAAAGAGTAACCAAAAAGTTGGATTACTTACTTTGACCCCTGTAAAAGCACATTTTTGCTGTATACACCCAAACCAGTGAATGGATTGACCCAATATTTTGTGTGCTTTTGTCTCTCACCAAGGGGAAACTTCACACCAAATTTCATTAAAATCCGTCGACCCCGGGTTATCACCTTCTGCATGGTCTATTCGTGCACATACACTTAATGCACGGATGCACACACAGACAGACAGACAAAACAAACCAAAAGCAATATGGTTCCCGATCTCGTATTTCGGAAAAAATAAAAATATTAAATGAAAAATAAGTGTCCCTTATGGGCCACCGTATAATAGACGATGCGTATGACGTCATCAAAATCTGCTGGTCACGTTTTCTTGATTGGTCTCGCTGAACATTTCAGACACATGTTTCTCAGTTCTTGACAGGAATTTGGGTCTTGACCGTATTATGAAATCTGACAGTACAATTTGGCGGTTCTGATAAGATAATAGAGAGCTTTCGCACCCTCACGTTTAGCCGATCGACTACATTTAGTTAAACGTAACCGTAACCGGTGAAACAGATAAGATTTAGCGGTTTCGCAGAGAGACACGGCTATAGCCCAAGCCTGAGAACTATCCGTAAAGATTGGCGTTTACGGATAAGACGAGGTAGTCTTTTGACTGTGCTCGAGTCATACGAGTTGACCGAGAGGCCTACTGCGCTTGTATTGTGTGATACGATTAGAACATGATCAATGGGGATTTTTCACAATCAGCGCCACTCTATTCACAGGGTATGCTGATCCTTTGTGTTCCAAGACTTTGACAATAGAGAATGCTCACAGCGAAAAAAGCCTATTAACCGGGCTATTTTACAAACCGTACTCGCCTCACGCGTACCGTGCTTCTTACCCGTGAACTGTGGCCGGCTAGTGTATAGGCCTTCATTTAGCGTCTGTGCACACGTCACAACTGCTCACAAGATGATGACGTAAAAGTGAATATTCAGCAAACCGTTCAATTGCGAAAG
This sequence comes from Notospermus geniculatus, assembly GCA_002633025.1. Classification (NCBI taxonomy): domain Eukaryota; kingdom Metazoa; phylum Nemertea; class Pilidiophora; order Heteronemertea; family Lineidae; genus Notospermus; species Notospermus geniculatus. Next base: position 25,094 of record NMRB01004919.1, read on the forward strand.
ACCCATACTGATCGCACGGCAGTCAATGGAAACTGCCCTTTTTACACGGATTTGATTCACAACCCAAAAGCTTAATAAAAGATGATCCAAACAAAACATACAAAATGTTACACCTGGAATGCATGAGGAATGCTTCTAAATTTGATAACAAAGAATAGCGATCACCGTTGGAATGGGGGTTTTGATATAAATATGTTGCTTTTGCAAACCGTTTTTCTCTGACGTATAGTGAACTCGCTACGGATAACATTTTCTCTATCCGTTTGTGTACACGTCACTAGACCGCAAAATTTGATGACCTAAATGTAGTCGGTTGCCTAAACGTGCGGCTGCGAAAGCTCTCTANTTTACTTAAAAAACACCTTGAAAAGTCCTTAATAAATGAAGCAGTGCTTAAAAACAAAGTGTCTTCTTATTTATTCCAAATCCCAAAAAAATCCCAGCAAAAGATTCTGTAATTAACGATGTATTGGATGTTTTATAAAAGTCGCATAGAAATCCATTGATCTTGCCGCATTCCGTCAGTGTAACCGCAGCGCCATCTGTCGGCGCAGTGCTAAAACTACTTCGTTTTGTTCAATGGCGGCCACGTCTTTTGTCCCGCGCTTTCTGTGATCGTCTGCTTGATTTGTGTGTTGATTCAAGCGTGATTGACCGCTTTTGTTGAACAGACAATGCCCAAAACGAAATCTAAATGTGTGTTTAACCCAGACTGGTTGTCTGTGGTTGAGTACAGGGATTGGCTGTTCTTAGACTTTTATTCTTTTATGATTGGCAAGTTTATTGTAGACAGAGTCATGACCACGTGGTCTGGACCGGACCAGGATACATGTATAAACATAATAAGTTGACAAAAGGAACGCTGAAGGATTTTTGTCATTTCTGTGTGTTGTTTGACTTGAAAATGTCCTTGAAAATTGGTGATTTTCACCTTGAAAAGTCCTTGAAAAGTCCTTGAAAAAAAATCAGATCATGTGCTATGAACCCTGCACTTGTGACCAAAGCACCAGTGACAGAGCTGAACAATACCCGCAGTGGACACAAAAGATTTAGGGTTGGCACGTAGGCCTACACTGAAGGTTGGTTTTCGAAAACAGTATACCAGAGTGAGCGGATTTAATCTGAATGTGAATGACTGGTCGCACAAAGGCCAGTTCCGTGGATTGCCACTAGGGAATGAGCTCAGCTATAGGTAGCCCCCCGCCTTAAAAATGACTCCCTTCTGTATTTTGAATCCTTTACACGTTATATCTAGATTTGTCGGCAGTTTTAAAGGGTAAAAAGTTTGAGGTCGGCAAATTTCGTCATTGCCGGTCGGCAAATTGGGTCCTTTGGGGCATAAAAAAACATATTGGCTTTTACCCTTATAAAAACTTTTGGGTCGGTACCATTTACATAGCGTCGGTCGCGTTACAGCAAACAGACATATTTTTGGGTCTGGCCTAATAACAGTAGTTTGCAAAAATAGCCTGACACACAAGGCGTTTAATGCCAGTTGGTATGTGTGGCATTGAAAGAGTAAGTTTCTCTCACCCCAGGGGCCTGTTCTCGGACTGAGTGGTGTTCAGACACCTTGTGTTGCAAAAATATGTTAAACACAAAAGTCAACTGTTGGTATAACATTAGTCCTTTCATTGGAAGAATATGCCACATCTGATTCTTATCTTGAGGTGATCCAATTTGTTCTGTTGCAGTCCGGGTCTTCTAGAACAGCTTAGCTCGTCAAAAGAGGAAGTGACTAAATACTTGGATTTGGACAAAGGTCAGTAAAAATGATCAGTTTAGTCTCAATTTTGGTGTGAGTTCGGTGCTAAGTTGGTACCGTCAGAGAAATGTGCATTTTGCTTTGTTAGTTGTGTGCATTTTGCTTTGTTAGTTGTGAGGTAAATGATGATAAATTTGCTGAACATGTGGAATATTCACTCCTCTTAGTAATAAGTCAGATCCTGTCATCATATACACTGTATGGGGAACAGCAGCATTGTTTAGCTGGGCCACAATTTTCAGTCTCCTTGGCCAAAATCCCCAGCGGGGCTCAGGCTGTGGTTGGCGCAGTTAGGTGGTCTGTCTTGCATCTGTCAGTGGTTTATCATTTGCCAAAAATGAGGTTTACCGTAAGTTGTTTTTCACGAGGACTTCATCATATTTCCAGCCCAAAAAATGGATACAACAAAACTGGATGAGATGAACGAGAAGACTTTCCGCTGGATGCTGAATGAGGATCAGATGGGGACTGAAAAACTCTCTGAGGGAATCCGAAAATTTAGTGCCGATGCTATCAAGCTGGAAAGTCTGCTCGCTGAGAAGTTGAAGGCATAGATTGTCGCTGAGAATTATTTGTTGAGTCAATTTCAGTCTATATGCAACAAGTTAAATATGTGTGTCATTCCGATGATTAAGTACATAGTATCAGAGGTTGACGAATCTTTGTCTGGGAACTAAATGGACCAGCTGATGATGAATCTGAATTACTTCCAAGGTTGACTCCTTTCGCCAGTGGGGGCTTCCTTGGCTGGGCAGCTCTAATAGCAGTTCATACAAAATCAGTCTATAGCTAAAGTTCCACCTATTCTAAAACTCCGTGTTTTTTCGAGCCCCGTGTCTTTGCTGTGTGTCGAAACACCTGGCGAGCACTTCCACCTATAAAAACTACCGGAGGTATGGTTTATAGACCAAGCGACAGCTGCTGCAGTTGGCAGGAGCTTTCCTGTTAATTCCTGTTGAGAAATCTACCGCACCATCTGTCACAAGGTCTCAAAACTAGTGATTGCTGTGTTTATTCCGCTTCCACCTATCAGAAAACCTGTGTTCAACCCGTGTTTAAATTAGCCCCATGCCGAGCTCGATGGGGCTGATAGACATGCGTCTATTTAAACACAGCAATTCAAAGGTGAAAGTGCAAATAACACGGGTATTTATCAGGTGGAAGTGCACAGCTTATGTACCAGTAACACTCATTAACATTGTTAAACTATTCCTTGGCTGGACAGCCTTGATAAGAATTCATACAAAATTCATAGAAGTCTATGTAATACTCATTGACAGACATTGTTAGTATTCAGTTTTCAGACAAGGCAAAGGGTAAAAATATTCTAAAAAAATTGATGTTAAG
>NMRB01004921.1:0-13202 GCA_002633025.1 Notospermus geniculatus
ATATCGATTCCTGGAGTGAACCTGATGAATTTCTTCCCCGTCTCTGTTGCATTTGCCATTTCTCTGTAATCGGAGAACAGCAAACTGAATTTTATGATCAACAGCACTAGCCATGCTAGCCTAGGCCTATGACTATATGTAGGTCCTAGCCTATGCCTCTAGGCCTCACAACTCAACTGTCACAAAGTTGACCTAGGCCTAGGCCTAGCGTACCATGCATGCCATATAAAATTTGCCTCACATCCACCGGGAAAATGCTCCGTCATGTAGGCCTAGGCCTGCCTACGCCTAGGCTAGGCCTAGGCCTGCCTCGCCTACTAGGCCTAGGCCTAGGCCTACGCCAAAGAACCAACAAGTAGGCCTAGGCCTAGCTAGGCCTAGGCCTACCGGTATGCCTAGTAGGCCCATTCACACACTCGACACACAGCCAGCCTAGTAGGCCTACCTGCCTAGGCGGCGTAGGCCTAGGCCTACACCCGGTCGGTAGGCCTGCACTGCTCTGCAGCTCAGCAGCAGCTAGCCTAGGCCTAGCCTAGGCCCTAGGCTATAGCTAGGCTACCAGTGTAGGCTAAGGCCTAGGCCTACCGGTAGGCATGCTAGGCCTACATCATGACATGTTCCCTTGCTACATATGACATAGGCCTAGGCCTAGGCCTTATAGCCCATGCATGTCGATGACCAAAGCTGACATGACGTGTGTGCACACGCATGCATCATGACTCATGCATGTCATGTGGATGCGAACACATGACGTCACAGCCCACTCAATCGAAAACATACACTGTCAATTTTGGCTGCTTTTTCATCAAGTTGTTTATGATAAATTGGTAAAAAACTTGGCTTTCTGCAAGCACTGGTACCTCTAATTTATACTGACCACCGTTATACGTTTTTGCAAAATAGCTGTAAGGTATAAATTGGAGCGAGTTTGAAGAAACCTGCGACGTTGGAATCGCCCGGGATACAGCTGATTTATCGCGGGAACCGGGATCGAGATAGCGCCGAGCTATGCGCAAATCGATGACGTCACGTCAGTTTTCGATGACGCAATGACGCGCTATCCCGATCTCGATCTCGGAACCGGGATAGCCAAACCTGTCTATTATTGAAACAACAACGTAGGGAAAACAAATTGGAACCGTATTTTGAAATTCAACCATACAAGGTGATTCAAAAACAAGGTAATGCTGTAGTGATTGAAAGCAATTCTGGTGTGCAGAAAATGAGAAATGCTTCGCATATGAAGAAATATGTGCAAACTGAGAGTAACGAAAATGTAGACAGTAACCCAATCCCTGTATCCTCATCTGCTGTTGAAACTGAGACAAGTGCGTTGACTTCAGATAATCAAAGTGTATCCACCCCCGAGGTAACAAATGAGTCAATTGGGGAGAGTGTAGATACGTCACAACCTACGGAAAATGTAAATGTTCCAGAAAATACTGTTACTGAGTTGCGACGGTCTTCTAGAACAAGATCGATGCCTATTCGTTTTGGCGATGTTAGAACTCATTAAGTCTGTGATTAAGTCAAATTAGGATTCATTATAAATTCTGTGATTTAAGTCTACGTGTACTAGATGTCCAATTTAATCTGATTGTTTTAATTCGTTTAATGTTTTAGTCTGTGTTTTTATGTCGGAATTTTATATCTAAGTTAAGGGGAGATGTCGTGTACGCTTATTGAATATGTTTACTGAATCGCATCGACATTTACCTCGCTCACATGATGTTTATGTAATGTGTTATGTGCCATTCTTCCATGTCGTATTGTGATATAACCATTGCCTATATAAGCCACTTCAATAAAGCTTTTAGCACTCTTTTACACGAGACACCCAAGTGTTGACTTGGTCTGTTCCCCACAGACATAACANGTTTATGTAATGTGTTATGTGCCATTCTTCCATGTCGTATTGTGATATAACCATTGCCTATATAAGCCACTTCAATAAAGCTTTTAGCACTCTTTTACACGAGACACCCAAGTGTTGACTTGGTCTGTTCCCCACAGACATAACATCGTAACAGTAGTCTATCAGGTTCTGGAGGTGTTTTGAAAGTGCCTTATGGTCGTTTGTATTTCTCGTGACCACCACCGTGTCGTGGTGGTCTTTTTCAAAGCTGGAATCTCCAGTTTTTGTTCATTCACGTCAGCTTTAAAGGCCCGTTTCTACAGAAGCGGTAGCCTGAGCGTTTTCACGCCGCGCATATTTGTTTTCACGCGCGATATGCTTTCAAATGCTTTCATTGAATTTCCATAAAGCTCTTTCCACATGAGCTGTGCGGGAACAAAGCTGACGCTTTGACCACGCAGCGTGAAACGCCTATATGCTCCGTGGGGCATTTGAGCGTTGTACCGCCGCGTGATTTACCAAGGAAGTTCAGCGTTGCATTGATATACCTATTGCTATTACTATGAATAAAGTGCTGTTATCATCAAGTGGCTTGGTCATGTGTCCAACAACTTCCAAACAGTCAACACGGGACGCAGCGAAGCGGACAAGAAGATTGAAAATTTGATTTTGGAGGTGGAGAAGAACCCTGCTCTGTACGACAAGGGTTCTGAATTTTTTAAGATACAGTCAAAAAAGATGATATGTGGAAAAATTATAGCGAGCAATTCGGCATCGCTGTCCGAATCGGCCATGTAGACTATCTGATCACGTGGTTCGTCCGCTTTGCGGCGTGGAATGCACAGTATTCCGCCTGACGCCTGCGCTTATGTGGAAAAGGCATCACGCGGCGGACTACGCGACTTGTTTATCGGGCGTTTCACGTCACGCGATCTGCGGCGTGATAACGCTCACGCTGTCGCTTCTGTGGAAACGGGCCTTTAAGGAGCAGTGTTGCCCACTTTGGTCGGTAACGGATTTATATCAGAGAGACAGTGCAAAAACAGTCACCAACTTTTAAAAAATTCTTAAACAATACCCGCAGAACATATGATTACAATAACAGTATGATAATACAGCTTAGGTTGTTAGTTCTTAGTTCAGATATTAACCGTCGCCAAATCTTTCTACATCTAAGAGAAATTAACATTTCTAAAGACAGTGCGTGGTAACGGAATTACAAAAAAACTACTGCTGAAAAGAAAGCTTCAAAGTCACATTCATCCCAACTGTATGAAGGCCCGTTTCCACTAGAGCGTTTTTGAGCGGCGCATGACGCCGGGTTTTTGCGAGCGGAAATCCGCTGAGAATGCTGTAATGGATATCCCTTTATCCCTTTCCACTTGAGCGGGATGGTGAAAACGATCGAAAATTGCGCAACGGAGACTGCCGGCGGACAAAAGCCGATTGCTCGAATAGCATTCAAAGCGTATTCCGCGGCGTACTTCTGTACATTCCGAGCTGTATTCGGTGCACGGTGTATTGTGTATGAAACGCCCTAATGGAAACCCCTCCAGAAAATGAGCACCGCCGCGATATCCGTCGCGCAAAAACGCGTCGCTTTTCCGCGAGCGAAAAAACGCTCTAGTGGAAACGGGCCTTTATAGTGTATTTGTCCACTGTTCCTCAATCAGGTCTTGTAGATGTGAAACCAACCAAAACGCCATGGTTTTCATGGATGTAATCTGACCTACGGGGAACTTAAGAAGGGCACCAAAACAAGGCCATGTGAGGACACTCTGTGCAAAAAAACATGAATTTTAATTTTCATAAATTTATCTTGCCTTAAAACTGAAAATACTTCACATTATAATTTCCAGCAGTGCTGCCTGAATCTCCTAGATTTTTTTGCAGATCTGAACGAGTTGTAATATCAAAGATGAAAATAAATATGTATTTGATTTTGTAATATTCATTCTCTACTGGAGAATTGGCCATATAGTACCATAAGCAAAATAATTATACAGCAGGTATATTGTTNTTTCCCCTGTCTTGTTGTAGCCACTATCGGCTGCAAACCGAGGCATTACCACATCTCCATTTTCGTCTGCCAAGATGATACACAGATTATTGTCTTTATCACATAACCTATGATACAAAGATCTTCGTGGATCTACATAAAAACCGTTAGATGATTTCTTTTCGTGAATCAACACGTTTATCATAGCCTCAGTAGCACCAGAACTCTCTGTAATCCAACCTAATGCAGGGTCCGTTAAATGTCTGATGAGAATAAGCTCAAACGTAAAGACGTGTGGCCTCAGGCTGTACATACTTGTTCCTGTGATCAGTTCTGTAAAACCACCTTCACTTTTCCCGTACGAGGTGTGAACTAGAAATACACTTTCTCCGCACATCATGAAACTCAGACACTTGAACTGTCGGTTCTTGTTTCGAAGAGTCTCATTTAACACGTTGTAAGGAAGTATGATTTCTCTTTTCTGTTCACCAGCGATATCAAATACGTAGGCCTTGATTATTGGAAACCTGGTTTTGATACGCGTGACCCCTGCTGATGCGAATACACCTACGACATTGTTTCCATAATCACCAGCAATAAATGTCAGTACTTTTCCCTCTGAGCATTGCACATAGTATTTGTGTTTTAGTTCATAATTCGATTTTGTTTTTGCTTTTTTAAAAACAAAGACCATTCGCTGAGCACGTATGGTGATTGTAATCATCATAACAGCCCGTAGAGCTCTCTGATAATGCACCAATGATTCCACTGGCGGCCATTTACCAACTATGGGTACCTCCCCACTAAGCGTATACCTATCCCTCTTACCAAAGAATTCGAAAAGAGCTGCGTGAAATTACACGGTTTTGACCATTTAACGTACAGTACATCCAACAAGTTCCTGCAGTCGCCTACCCTGCCCCTGCCTACCGTTTGAATAAACATTCTGCCTTCAGGCAGCCTAGCTGTAATGGTATAAATCTACCGATGTTCATGGTTTTAAAGGTGAAGGGATACCTAACAGATCGGCACAGGCCTAGCGGCGGTCTCAGAACAAACCTATTGTGCGGCAGCCCATAACAATAGCTTATTGATCGACTCGGGTGGAATTCCCCGCTTTTCCTGAGATTTACGGTTTTGTTTTGCACCTAATTGGTTGATGAATTTGTTGAAGTATCCGTTTTAATTGATAGCAAATTTAGTCCTCCAGGAGCCTATAAGCCCTTTTTACACGGTGCCGGTGCGTTCCGGATCGAGACTAGATCGAGGAGGGTTCGGTTATTTTTCCCCGTGTAAAAGCGAAACAACTGACCTCCACCTTCCTCGGGCCAGTTCAGTTCGCCGCGTGAGTCTCGGGAAGGTGGAGGTAGGTCGAGGTAGGTTCAGGCTGGTTATTCTCTCGTGTAAAAGCGAACTGACCTCCACCGGCCCCGTGCGGGATTGAGCACGCTACATATGCATGGCATCACTGTAAGTTACCTGTGAAGAAATCACGCACGAGATTTCTCGAGCACTGCTCATGTTGTTAAAGGCATAGTTAATCGATTTTAAGTGATTATTTTTGGGATATTTCTTACTTGCGATAACTGTAAAATGTTGATACACGCCATCTGGTGGCACGCATTTGAACGAACCGACCTCGAACTAGTGTAAAAGCACCGTGTAAAAGCGATCAATCCATCTTGAACCGAACCCGCCCGAGGAGGGTGGAGGTAGGTTTCCTCGAACCAGCACCGTGTAAAGAGGGCTATAGAGAGATTTTGGTGATATCCGAGTGAAATCTTCACGTATTCCAGAAAATGTGAATCAGGGCATTTTTACACCTTAATTAGTTTATAACGGGTGACTGAAATGATTTTTTTGAGAAAACTCTATAGGCACCTGAAGACTGCTTGTCTTTATGTAATGGTATAATCCGGAACAACGCAGTCGGTAGCCAAGATTCAGAATTTCGCCCCGAAGATGAAATTTTAGGGACTAATTAAAAGTTAATTAATAACGTTACTGCTAACAAAAATACACAATTTTATATCAGAATATACGGAGCAGGGTTTATAATTAAGTAATAAACTTGGTTCAATAGATTACTTTAGGTCATAGAAAAGATATCGATTTTTTCAATTTTATGCGTGCATTATTTTGTGTTTAGGTATCCCATCACCTTAAGTTTGAAGGGTATAAACAAGCACGATTTGTTTGTCAGTCAACAGAGGCCAAATAAGCAGCTCATTCCTTTTCGTTACGAAAAGTTGATAATGAATAAGGACATTCTTATCAATGTCTAATTCATCTGAAACCCAGTCAGTGAATGAGTTGAACATAGTGCTGGGTAGAACATTAAATTGAATAACGGTGAAAACCGTGTGGTGGTATTCTACATGATTTCTGTTGAGTACATAAAAACTAAACAACAAGGACAGTTCCCCGAGGACAGCTATGGTATAATTCCCGTAGTTGTCTTCGTTTTTGAACCTCAGGAGGCCAATGTTACCGGGTCGGTTATGTATCGGAGTAAGGATAAGAATATCTCCATTCACATCCCATGTTTATGATAAACAGAAGTAACTAGGTGTATGGAAAAAAAGTAAAATCTTCTACGGAATGAATGACTAGAGTTGGAAATATAGTTTGGCATGAGGGACAAATTTTCATTCTCATCATATTGATTTACCATGCGAGTATTCGTTCCTGTTTTGTCAACTATGAGCCATTGCTTGTAGTAATCAAACACAATGGAGTCTTTGTATTCACCTCGTATGAGATTTTCACAAGATGAATCAACTTGGAAACCAGATGCGCCTGTTGCTTCATAGTTGATTTTAATGTGAAATGAATTCAAAACGTTTGAAGAATAGAAAGGAAGAATGAAGACATTTTTGACGGTTCCCCTTAGAAGTAGTATAACGACTGAATCTAGCATAACGTGAATGTGTACGAAGTAGAAGGCTGTAGGCATTTTCGGTAGCCTCGGAGAAAAAGACACTCTTTTGAAATGATTAAATCGGAAAAGATTCTTTCCCGTGGTCAATGCAGAAGAGAAAGTATTTCAGCTGTCAACTTACAGTGAAAATGCATGTAGGCCTACATATACATGAAATACTTCACAAATCACATCTGATTATTTTGTATTCAGTTCTTTTTAGGACATTCCAAATAACATGGCCAGCAACATGTATAAACATGTACCTACAGGCATTGACTGATGTTTATCTACACAAGGGCCCAACGCGCCTCGTAGCGGCGAACAGCGGAGCTAGCCAAAGACTTTTCATGGGTCAGTCATTAAAATTGGACTCATAGGAGATATGCACCTAAGGCTCCATTTCCATAGAGTTCACGTTGACACTTTTCACGCGCCACGCTTCACGTTTTCCTTTCGTTCCTCGGAGAAAGCATGTCACACGACAGGTAATGTGTGTCTCGTTGTGCGCTGAATCGAGGAACGAAAGGAAAACGTGAAGCGTGGTGCGTGAAAAGTGTCAACGTGAGCTCTATGGAACCGGGCGGTTGGTTCACGTTTTTAGTGGCTGCGAACGTTAGATGGGTACATTAGGTAGCAATAAATAAACTGACGGATTTGCCGGGGAATTGCTCTGTGGATATTGTAAAATGTGATTTTTGGAAGATTGATTATGTTGAGTAGCTGGAATGTATTATAAAAACATTTATTCAGTAGCCAACAGCATGACATGGCCCGCTGGCGCATCGGTAGAGCGTGCGGCTATGAATCACGGGCGTCGGGTTCGAGCCTTGCGAGGGGCTACTTTTCTCACGCGTCTGTTTCTCTGTTATATTTTTTTGCTGAAAATTTTGAAGTCGCAGGAGGAATATCTCCCCCAGCCCTTCCATTTTCCTACAAAACTGCTTAACCCTACTTGCTAGTAACCACAGATCCCTGTCAGCTGTCCTGCATTCAGCAAGACTATTCACTAGTCTCTCTGATGCAGGGGCAGCTGAGTACCATCCACATTCCCCTCCCAGTCACCAAAAATATCAACTACCCAACTAACGTTCAACACTCGATCGACCTTTCGGAAGGATATCCGATTTTATTGAGCGTTTAAAAAGTGGCGATAAAAAAGCCCGTGAAAACAGCCCTTTAAACCTATGTAGGCCTATGTTTCAGTCAAATTATTATGAAAATATTTTTGAATTTCAACAGAATATTGACAAAATCATTTTTTTTTAAAAACTTCACTTCATTGTAAAAGTCGATAACCTGAACTGATGTCGTTCCAATATAGTCATATAACACGAAGTATGCGTTAACTTGTCACATAGGGGTTCTTACCTGTCTGCTCCAAAACCGCCGAACTCTTGTTTTTGCGTCCTTGTTGCACTGGAAATTCATGTTGCTCAGAAGTCTGCACGTTCGTTCATTTTTTTCGGGATAATATGCATATTTCATACAGTCCTTGATGTTTAAACAGGTTATTCCATATTCTGTCGGTGATTTAGCATTCGTGATAAATAACTGACCATCTAATACCGAAGCATAATAAAGAAGCTTGAAAAGTGCAACTGATATGCTGATGTGTGCCATGATCAGAACTGCGATGTATTATGAGTCTTCATAGCGTCGGCGTCGGCGTTCGAGTCACTTACTCCTGCTAGAGGACAGTGATCAAAATCACAAATATCCTTCAGAATTGAACTGTTACAGCCATTTTTTAAAACGCTGCGTGGAAATACATGTACACCCTTAGTCAAAAGTAAATAGACAGCGACTAAATTCAATATTTCCGAATATGGCAGCGAGGCACAATTGCTTTGGCACCTTTTTACACCAAAATTATCTTGCTGTCCTTTGAACTGATATTTTTGTGAAAGTTTGAATTTTTGTCAAAAAAGTGATTTTTTTATTCGTAATTTGTTGGTGATCGCACCTTTGCCATCTTGAAGCACATTTGTTTCTGAGTAGAATCTAGCTTTCGGATCCTATGAATCTGAAGGGGGGACAAAGTTATAGAGGGACTTTTCAGTGATTTTTGTTCGGTTTGCCAAGTTCGATCTTCCACGAGCACGAGCTCGTCCGTATTTCATACCGATCAAGTGTTGAATATTCATCAGTGAGTTCTCCGTCACAAAGCACACGCTAGGGGGAAACCACATTGATTGCGTTGCATCATTATTATTGGTTGTATTGTGCACTATAGTTTAGTTTTGAACGGGCAAACATGCTTTGTGGTTAGCTATCTGCGGTAATCGCACACAAGTCAAAACGTCATCCCGGGTCCACTTATGCCCTATTGTTATTCACATTATTTCTTATTGAAATACCAAAGGGTGACATTTCGGTCTGTCCCCCGACATGTAAAGGGCACCATTTTCTATATCGTACCTCTGCAATATCGTTGTGTCTGGAAACAATAGGGCTGTAAAATGCTCAGGTTCTCGATTTTGCGAAGGCGATAATAAAAAACCTCATTTTTGACAAAATTTCAATCTTTCACCAAAAAGTCACTAAACTTTATACGTTGGTCATTTCGGTGGAAAGAGGTGCCGAAGCAGTTGTTATGAGTGGGTATAAAAAGAAAAAATGCGTTTCAATAACCCTTTATTTGATTTATTGAATAACCCTTTATTGAATTTAGTTGCTGTCTATTTACTTTTGACTAAGGGTGTACTTCTACGGATATTATTGTGAAGAAGCCTGTTGTTTTACACGATCAACGTTCCAGACATAACAGTGTAACTGTATTCTTTGTGAAATACAGTGAGTACCTGATTTACTGGTGGTCTGTCATAATTTACTGACACCAGGTTTTCTTCATTATAATTATGCATTTAGGACCACAATGGGGTTGGCCTAGGCCAATGAAAGACGTAAACTACCGGGGCCTTGGCGTGCAACAATAGTAACCTCTTTTCAATAACTAGAGTGAATGTTTCAAGTGTGATTTGATTCTCATAGTCATTGAGAATAGCATGAACATCGTGAATAATTATGGTCCTCACACCACAAGTGTGGGGACCATTTTGTTATCACTCAGTCAGGAAAATTCTGCTTCTTTTTCTTCCACGCCAGCAGTTGGGACGCGAATCCCACTAAACTGCTCATTGCATACGAAATCAATCACCACCACCACTTACTTCATGTTTGTATCCAGTGCAGTGGACCAAAAATGTTTCAAAATCTGAACATATATCATGATTTTGAAGCGATTTTTGGTCATATTTTGCACGGCTCGTCTCCGAGTCGCACACACTCCCCCGTCTGTAACTCAGTAAACAGAAGTACGTGTTTGAATTGATGAATAAGGTAACATCAATGTGGCAAAATCAGAATTTTAAGGCACGCTTAGGTACTCCGTGACGTCATCACTGGTATGGCTGTTCCGTCGATATGGTCGGAGGGGTGTAACGTAGATGGTGAACTCCGTGACGTCATCACTGGTATGGCTGTTCCGTCGGTTTTAGATGGTGAACACATGTTCTTTGTTTACAATTCGGACTGGAATTCTGGTGCCGGTCTGAGTCATGACCAAATTGATTATCCAGCCACGTATATGCTTATAGTTACTTGCCTTCAAATCTTTGCACGTGTGGACCGACAATAAGGCATTTTTTGGTGGGTCAAGGAAGTCAACGCCACTTTAACCCTTTGTCACCCATATACTTCTGCTATAATGAATCACCAATTCATTTCTTTATTAGGAAAGATTGTAGGAAATGTGTTGATTTGACTTTTTTCAAGTCATCCCCGAGTCACACATTGAAACTGAATTCAGTATTATTAACCCTTTGCCACTCAGTACCTAATATATATTCACCACTCAGTTGTCAATTCAATTTCACAGTAAACCTGCCCCCAGGCCAAACAGAGCAAAAAATCTCACAATTTGGCATCTCCATCCAGTCATCTCTTTGATGTAAAGCAAATTTTGCTCTTTCACTCAGCAAGTAACCTTCCGTTCCATTTTCCTGTGTGGGGACCATCAAATTTGCTGTCAAGCAAATTTCACAGTTCTAGTTATTGAAACAGATATCCCTTATTTCATGAGCCTGAACATTGAACCACTGTGCACAACAATGCTTAAAGGTGTGCTCATTTTCTGATAGGCTTATGCTTCACTTGTTATTGTAAACTGGGGTTCATTCCTAGGCCAACTCTCCTTTTGTAGGCCCCATTGATCTGGACTTAGAAAATTCTAACAACCACCAGTAAATCAGGAACTCACTGTATTATAATAAAACATTACATTCATTATTACCTCTCTGCCTGGGGGCAGGCAGAGAGGTTATATGGTGGTAAATGTGACGTCTGCCCACACCAATCTGCGACTCGCCGCGAAAACAGTGTCTGAGCCGAAGTGCAGCCGTCTCGAATGTATGCTTCCTGTCACCCGTGATATAGTTCGAGGGTAATGTGACGATATCAGCGCTATAGCTCGCTCCTGATGCCATTACTTCGGTCAAGTAAGAAAAAGATCCTACCGGAAGTGTTATTACACGATATCATTTCTTGAAAATACCCTCTTCTTGGATAAATTCTATCGCGGAGTGATATTCAACGATGCGATTTTTAGTGTTGCACATGTTTGAAAAGTCATCGCCTTCGTTCTAAGTAATCTCCGTATCAGACATTTCCAGCTGGCCCGCTAGCTCAAATGGTAGAGCGTGTGGCCATGGATCAGGAGCGCCGGGTTCGAGCCCCGCCAGCTGTAAGCTACTTTTTCACGTGTCATTTTCTCTTTTTTTCGTAAAAAAATACCAGTCCATTCTTCCGTGCGCATTGCTCGGACGACGATTGGGAGATTAAGCAAATCGCGAACAAATATTTTCGTAGCCCTACCTAAGATTTTGTGCACAGCTACATCATAGTAGTGCCGTCGGCCTCGAGATTGGTTCCATGATCCACCGCTAGGATCTGATGATACAGCGGTGACGTATTCCAACATTGAGCATGCCGAGAGAGAGGTGTCATCAGGCCATGGGGTACCAGTCTAATAGCCCTTGTGCGTGGATCACGGATGAATTTTCGACGTGATTGTAGGCCTACATAGCGTAACCGGCGATGAGTGGGATGTGAGGACTTAAATTATCACTTGTAGCCATCAGTACCAACGAGGGGTAGGCCTACGCCTAGAATTTTGCTTCATTTGACGTCCCCGGCCCGAAATTGTGGTGGACCTATAGCTCTAGACCTATTCGTCATAGTGACGGCGAGACGCCGTATTCTCTGCTCCCATTCAGCTAGAGCATCTATCGGCAGAGAGGTCGCTGGCGTCTGCCAGCTCTAGTATATAAAAAGGGTTGCTGAGTGACAGCATTTTTTATTTCCCCCACCCTAAACTAACGTCACAGAAATTTAGTGCATTAGCTAGGTTCAACTGCCAGCAAGGACATTTCATCCCTATCCTTTCACTGTTAACATTCAAAAACTGTAAATATAAGTAGAATACTACACCTTCCATACTGTTTCGGCAATTTTAAGGGGGGGGGGCAAGGTGAGGCCACTCAACCTCCGGACTAAATGCACTTGCGACTTCATTATGCTGCCACGGTTTCACTGCGTTCTATGATTTAGTACACCAGGGTGTCCATTCTGGCATCAATGATAGCGAAACGCTAATTTTGTAGACAGCGGGGCCTATCCAGCGCGCGAGTTGTCCAATGCGCCAGAAAAAGTCGATTCGAGAACGACGTTTTTCTGCGTGCGGGTCTCTCGCACGCGAGCCGAATAAAGCCGCTCCATTCGCATTTGTCTCTCAATCGCGAAAAAACGCGGTTATGGATACATCTCGATAAAAATACACTCGATCGACACTACATCGCCCATATGGAAATCTATAGCGATTTAGAAATTGTTCCACTGTGATAGTGGAAAAGTACTTTAAACAGCCGGTGTTAGTGACTTTTCGACTGCTACATTTTTGATACACTGCTGTGGACATCATGGGAACTCGTTAAAGAGATGAAGACGAAACTGTTGATGAGCACCAGTGGGTACCGCGTTCGTATGAGCAGATTCGGCTCGTGGTCCGATTCAATGATTTTTGGCAGTGGCTTATTGAGTTTCCTTTACGACGTGAGAAGTCTGGGAGACCAGGACAGAGCCAAAACGAACCATGATTCATCAATTGCCAGGGCTTTTTAGCTCACTCGTGAGCTATAGCCATCACGTGGCGTCCGTCGTCCGTCGTCGTCCGTTAGCAGGGCACGTTTTGTAACCGCTGGGGCTATTTATCTGAAACTTGGTACACATATACCCCTAGGTCAAATGACCTATGACACCCAATTTCGGTCCGATCTGATTCCTGGCTTGGCCACCAGGGGGGATAAACCGAAAACCTTTAAAGTGCAGTTTCGCCTTAACCGTTGATCGGATCATCACCAAATTTTTAT